>MJEU01000043.1:0-143938 GCA_001748505.1 Sporisorium iseilematis-ciliati | reverse complement strand
GGGGGGGGGGGGGGGGGGGGGGGGGGGGGGATGGTGGCGGGATTGAGTATGACGAAAGCGGATCCGAGTGGAGGAAAAGGGGAGGAGGGTGAAGGTGAAGCGGAGGGTGAGTGGGAGAATGTGCCACCGCAAGACCTGATAGAGATCCTGTGCAACGATGTGGTGCTGCCCTTGAACGTCACGTTGGCCCAGTGTCAGAGGTTTTTCTGGCGGAGCGGGGGGGATGTGCGGCTGGAGTATCGGATGAAGGAGAGGGCGACGAGCGGTTAGAGGATTGAACAAGGTTTTCCTTTACAGAGCTGAAGTGGTGTGGTGCGCTGCGAGTCTGTGATCGTCTGATGATGTGAGCGTTGAGCGTGATGGTGAGCAAGGTGAAAACAAAAAAAAAATAAAATAAATTGAAAAAATAAAAACGTGTTGGGTCAGCGCGGGCGTCCAGGGTCCAACACTTGGTTTTCTTCCAGTACACCTTCTTCCTCGACCTCCACGACCCACCCGACACAGTATTGCAGGAGCAAGTGGCGCCGTTGAACCCAGAACGCAAAACTCTGCAGCTACCTACGTAGCGACCCGCGATGCAATAACGACACCAAAAGCGCGACACAGAGTGGAACGAGGATGAGAAGGTGGCTCGTCCTCGACAGCAGCAGCAGCGCTACCGCGGCAGCGGCGGTGGGGAGGTCGATCCTGGTCGGCGAGAGCAGTCGGACGGCGCTGCTGGGTGGCGCTCGTTCAAGGTCGTACGGCGGCAATAGTGGTGCAGGAGGAAGCTGTTGTAGCGGGTCCAGAGAGCGATATGTAAGCTGCAGCTGTGTGGCGGCTCGTTCAAACGCACCAGAGAGCTTCTCTTCCAGGCGGCCGTTGGATCCTTCCCGTCTCTCGCAGCCTATGTTACGGTCGAGCCAGCTCTCCCCGCACATCGCAAACACTGCTATGCAATCACCCAGCTGCCCTGTTCGGCGTAGCAAGCGTCTCTCACAACTAACACTACGATCACGGCAGCTCTTAACACGCCACCCTCGCCATGCGGCGCAACCATTCAGGTCGCTTTCGCGCCTCTCTCGATCGCTGTTCCAACCTTCATTACCAATGAGATGCTTCGCAACTACCTCCAGTCTTCTGGACGCTCAGACAACTGACGACATGAATAAAACAGATTCTGCGGCGGAACCCTCAAAACCGCGAACCAAACGCCGCACAACGGTGCCCTACGACTCTCTCCCCTCCACCGTACTCGACGCCGACGGGCAGCCTTTACCGGCTCTTTCGCCACTAATACCTCCAGTGACACGCAAACGGAGCAGCAAGGCGCGGGCGAAGTCTGCCTCCCCCTCTGCTGGATCTTCTGTTTCCGATCCTTTGGCTTCAACGTCCTCCCCTTCCTCGTCCCCCTCGACTTCGACTTCGACTTCAACCTCAACGCCCGCCTCACCCGCCGCCGACGTTCCCATCCGCTGGCCCCCCCTCGCCCAATCCGTCCTCGACGACACCGCCCGCTTCCCCTCCACCATCCTTCTCACCCGCGTCGGCGGCTTCTACGAATCCTACTTCGCCCAAGCCCCGCTCCTCGCCTCCACCCTCGGCATCAAGCTCGCCGTGCGCCGCTGGGCGGGTCAGGACGTACCCATGGCCGGCTTCCCCGTCTTCCAGCTCGAAAAGTACCTCAAGATCCTCGTGCTCGACAAGGGCCTCCTTGTGGCGATCAGCGAAGAGTTCAAGGAGGCAGCAGGAGGCGAGATCGTGAGGAGGGTCAACAGGGTGGTTAGTAAAGGAACGTTGATCGACGAGAAGTTTGTCGATCCGTTTGTGAACAATTTCATCGTAGGGGTCAGTGGTAGGGAGGGGAGGTATGGGGTGGCTTGGTTGGACGTGGGTACGGCGGATTTTTGCACGGCGCTGTGTGAGGGGGAGGAGAGTCTGAGGGATGAGGTGGCGAGGATCGGGCCGCGAGAGGTGGTGGTGGATAGGGGCAGCGTGGAGGACGGGCTGGATGTGAGGGAGGTTGTGGGGGATCCGGCTGTCTATATCAGTTATTTTGATCCTCCGCCTGAGGAGGAAGCGACGGTGTCGACAGATACAGTCGGCGATGGAGAGGGTGATGTTTCGACAACATTGCCGACGCCTGCACTGGACCCCATCGAAAGCGCATCCGTCCACGTCCTCCTCTCCTACCTCCGAACCCGACTGCTCGACGCATCAGCGTCACCGTTGACATCGCTCACCCTCACTCGACCATCTCACCAACCGCTCGACAGCATCATGCAGATCGACGCGCACACGCTGTCCGCTCTCGAGATCCGCTCCACCGGCCGCGAAGGTTCGACCCGCGGCAGCTTGTTCTCCGTCCTCCGCCGAACCGTCACCAAAGGCGGTACCCGATTGCTCCAGCAGTGGCTGTGCAACCCGTCGACGTCGATCTCGACGATCAACGCCCGGTTCGATCTCGTCGAGCTGTTCCTCCAGCGGCGAGCGCTCCGAGAGGATCTGCGGGCGGTGCTGAGGAACGGTGCGGGTGATGTGAGCAGGGTGCTGCAGAAGCTCGTCGCGCGGAGGGGCGACGAGCAAGATCTGCTGGAGGTGAGGGACGCGATCGGAGCCATGGAGAAAGTGAAGCACCTCCTCGAGCAAGAAATCCAAGCGACCCAGGATCCGAAGGAGAAGACGACGCTCTCCGCGCTCGTGGTCAAGTTCCACGACCTCACCGAGCTCGCTAGCAAGCTCGGCTCCGCGATCGACGAGCGAGTCATCGCCCTGCGGCTCGAGCGGCAAGAGACGCTAGCGAGCGAGCTCGAGGGGATCGCTGCGAGCGACGACGCCTCGCGGGCCAGCATCCGCTCCCTCAACGGCGCGGGGTCCAAACCCAAACGCAGCACCACCGCCTCCGACGCCGCCGCCGATCTGTGGGGGGACGACTTCGAGCACCTCATCCGCCCTTCCTCGTCCAAGCTGCTTGCGACGCTGACCAAGTCGCACTCCACCCTGCGGCGCGACGCCCGGACGCTCGAGCTCGGCTTCCAGCGCGTCTACGGCGACCACGTCAGCCTGCGGTTCGTCCTCGGGCAAGGGTACGTCGTTCATTCGCGCGGCAGACCACTCTCCTCTACCACTGATTCAGAGTTGACCGTGCATATCGCGGGCAAGAATCGGAGCACCCACACCTACTACAGTCCGCGGTGGAGCGCGCTCGGTTCGCGCCTGGACCGGCTGGCCAAGGAGATGGCGGCGTTGGAGGGCATCGAGCTCGAGTCGCTGCGTCAAGCGGTGCTGACCAACGCGGTGCACCTCCGGACGAACGCCAAGCTGCTCGATCAGTCGGACGTGCTTGTCTCGTTTGCGCAAGCGGCCGAAGAGTTCTCCCTAACACGACCGACGATCGACGCGAGCACAGACATCGAAGTGGACTCGGCGCGACATCTGTCCGTCGAGATGGGCCTGCTCGAACGCGGACGGCTGTTCACGCCCAACTCGCTGTCGCTGCGGGAGGCGGCCAAGGTGCACTTGATCACGGGACCGAACATGGGCGGTAAGTCGACGTTCCTGCGCTCGATCGCGCTGCTGACGATCCTCGCGCAGTGCGGGTGCTTCATCCCCGCCTCGCGCGGCAGGTTGGGGCTGGTCGACCGCATCTTCACCCGCATCGGCGCGCAGGACGACGTCTTCCGCGACCGCTCCACCTTCATGGTCGAGATGTGCGAGGTCGGCGAGATCCTCCAGCGCGCCACGCCGCGCTCGCTCGTCATCGCCGACGAGATCGGACGCGGCACGTCCAACCTCACCGGCATCGCGGTGGCTTACGCCACGCTGCACACGCTGCGCCGCCGGGGGTGCAGGACGCTGTTCGCCAGCCACTTTTACGAGATCGCCGAGCTGGTGCGCGACGACGACGGCGGTAGAGGCGTCGAGTTCTGGTGTACCGACGGAGAGGAGGGGGAGGGAGGGCAGATGGTGTACAGCCACAGGCTCAAGAGGGGCGTGAATAGGCAGAGCTACGGTCTGCAAGTGGCCAAGCTGGCGAGGGTGCCGCAGGAGACGGTGGAGGTGGCGGAGCGGACGTTGGAGCGGTTGATGGCTCGTGGTCGGAAGTAGCTTCACAAAACGCATACGCACATCTGCCAGCAGCACAAGGGTTAAGAAACCATGATATCAACTGTACATTAACTTCATCTATTCAAGCTTCACCCCCTCAACGCCCGCCTTGACCGCCTCGACAAACGTCTCGTTCTCCCGATCCGCCGCCTCCGTCGCCTTCGCCTTATCCCCCAACCCCCCACCTCCCTGCTTCTTAGCCGCCTTCGCCTCGCGCTTCTTCTCCTCCTCCACCTCCCGATTCCTCGCCGCCTCCTCCTCCGTCTCCGCCGTGCCCCCCTCCTCCTTCGTGTAACAGTGCGCAAATTTCGGATTGATCTTCTTCTCCTTCTTCTTCTTGACCGCCGGCGCGTCTTCCGGGTACGCGTCCTCCTTCGCCTTCTTGAACGCCGCGTCGCTCTCGAACAGCCGCTGCACCGGTTCGAGGAGGGTGGTGATCGCCTCAGCTACCGCCTTCTTGAGGTCGGCGGGGTGGATGACGCCGGACGCGTAGTCGGCTTCGAGTTGGGCGTACGAGTCGTAGTGGAGCGAGCCGCCGTATTTGTCGGGACGGACGATGCTGAACATGCTTCCGCTGGGAGCGTCTGTGCCGACGAAGGACCGGGATGCTCCCTCCGCTTCGGATACCGGCGCACCCATCGCCTCGGATTCCACCCTCAACCGGGCGATCGGGAACAGCACCGCGCGCACGAACCCGAGCACGCCGTTGCCCTCGACCTCGCTCGGCGCGCATACCGCGTCCGCGATCTTCTTCTGCACCTCCTTGGGCGTGTCGAGGAAGTCGATCTTGCTGGCGCTGTCCGAGCTGCTCATCTTGCTGCCCTTCAACCCGGGCACCATCGCGTTCATCAGGTGCGCCCTTTTCCGGTACCCGAGCTTCGGCAGGTACTGCTCGGCGAACGTGAAGATCTTGCGCTGGTCGACGCCGCCGAACTGCATGTCCACGTCGAGGTACTGCTCGTCGAGCGCCTGCAGACCCGGGTAGAGCAGCCCGGAGAGCAGCGGCGACGCCACCTGCTTGACCACCTCGGCGCCCGCCTTCTTGGCGTCGTGCTCGGTGACGCTGGCGCACAGCCGGTAGTTGTCCATGTTGTACGCCTCGGTGAGCTGGTAGCTGCTGCCGACGACGAAGACCAACCGGTCGGTGGGCACGCCGATCGCCTTGAATACGGCGGTGAGCACGTGCCGGTAGTACGTCACGCGGTGGCGCACCAGCTCGATCGGCGCCTTGAGGTTGTCGAGGAACGCATGGATGTCGGCGAGGAGGATCTTGACCTCGACGCCGGCGCGCAGGAAGTCGGCGATCTTGGTCAGCGGCACGAGGTAGCCGACGTGCGGCCGGCCGGTGGGAGCCGTACCCCAGTAGGCGGAGGGCGGGCGCTCGTCCTTTTCGAGGATCGACTTGATGATGTCCGAGCCGAGCACCTCGTCGAGGTCGCGAGTGATGAGGGTGTAGCGCTCGGTCGGGGTGAGGGTCGCTTGGGCGGACATGGTTGCGATTTGAAAAGTGGTGGAGAGAGAGGGTGAGAGGGGAGGGTCGAGAAGAAAGAAGAAGAGTAGTGTAGAAAAGCTGTTGCGCACGGCGCCCGTTTTTTTTTGGCAGCTCTGACTCGCGAGGGCTGGAAAAAGGAGCCGAACGGATGGCTGTAATGCTTATGTAATACATGTTTTTGCGCACGAGGGTAGCAGCATGTTTTCCTTGCTCGCTCACTCTTTCGGCCCACGACCTTCTTTGCTTGCTGTTCTTTGGACGCAGAGACGCAGTGCATGTATGGACGTCGCTCCTACTTGAATGTCAAAGAAGAGAAACGGGCTGGGTTCTGTCATAGGACAAGCTGATATTGCCGTTGGCAGTTTCGGTGCCAACTCGGTGGCTCTGACGTGGAGCAAAAAAGGGCCAAAAATTCCGAAGAGCGTTTTCGGTTAGTTACGCGCTGAGGGTCTCCCCCACTCTGAATGGGCACGCCGACAGAAATCAGTGAATGGTCGGTGCGGGGAGAAGATGTTCAAGCCACGAACTTGTTCGAGATCAGGTCTTGGCGTCGAGCTGAGCCAGCTGCGATGACCGGCTCCACGTGTAGCCGGAGTGTATCAATAGCTCCTTCGAACTTGCTTCGATATCAGTGTTCCTCGCAGTCGACTTTGACCTACCTCACAATCCACCATCGACCCCGGTCGCACCCTTAGAATTTCGCCTACCCCGCACGAACTGACCCAACGGATCTCCTCAAGCAATCATGTCGGGCACGTCCAAGCTGTTCGACGACATCGACCGTCGGTACGGCGACCGCATCGCAACCATGAGCGAGGAAGCAAAGATGCTCGTCGGCCTCCCTTACCTCGCCAACACTCCGGACCTCATCCGAGCACGCGTCAAAGCGCGTCGTCTCCAAACGCAGTACAACGCCACGCAACCCACCTCGGCGCTCGACGACACGTCCGCAGCCGTGGCCGACGGCCAAACCGTCATGTCCGAGGAGCGCAAGCGGCTGCTCTCCGAGCTGCTCGAGCTGCCGATCGACCGGTTGGCCAAGGTCGAGATCGAACCGCCGCTCTGGGTCGACTACGGCACCAACATCGTACCCGAAGGCGCCTTCTACGCCAACTACAACACCACGATCCTCGACTGCTCCGAGGTGCGCCTTGGCGACGGCGTGCTGTTCGGGCCCAACGTCAGCATCTACTGCGGCACCCACTCGGTGTCGGTCAAGGAGCGCAAGCAGGGGCTGGAGAGGAGTCTGCCGGTGAGCATCGGGAGCGACACGTGGGTGGGTGGCGGCACGATCATCATGGCCGGCGTGCAGATCGGGCGAGGCTGCACGATCGGTGCGGGGAGCGTGGTGACCAAGGACGTGCCGGATTGGTCGGTGGCGGCGGGGAGTCCGTGTAGGGTGATGCGGACGTTGAGCGAGGAGGAGCGGGCGTGAGAGCGTGATTTCAACGGCAACAAATTGGAAATAGAACCTCACTCTTACAGAATGCACAGCGATCAGCGTGAGAATCATACGACTCGGCGAAGGTGGCGTGGGAAAGGATTGTGATGTGAAAGAGAGATGATCGTCGGTACGACCGAACGGTGAGCATCGTGTGTGTCGTCGGTGTGGTCCGAAAGCGTCGGCAAAAAAATCGAGAAAGTTGGCGCTGCAGAGTCACTCAAAACGGAATTCGGAAGACAAGCCGAATGAGCCGTGGAGCAACACGCTTTCTCTCGCACATCTCTCCGTCTCTCTTTCAGACTCAGCCTCATCGCTTTTGATCTCTCACCATCACCATCATCTCACCTCCACAGCAGACTCCTTCGCCACCTCTGCACTCCCTCTTCGGCGCTGCGAGCCTTCCAGCAGACACTGCTTCCGTGGTGCTTCATTTTCATCCAACATGCTTCGCCGTTAAGAACCTTCGATTACGATTGCATACACCACCCTCCACCCTCGACCTTGCAGCAGCACTAGCAGAGCAACAATGACAACCCCAACCCCAGCAGGCAGCTCTGCCGCCGCCATCGCCATGACCACACCCTCGCCCCTCGCCATGCTCTCCAACACCACCCCGCGAGGCACGTCCATCGCGCTCTCCTCGCTCCAAGCGCTGCCAGAGACGCAGCTCGTCCTGGTGCTGCTCGACCATCCTGCCATCCGACGCAGGTGGCGCAGCGTCGTCGTACCGCTGGTAGAATCGGTATCGAAGAAGCTCAACACGGCATACTCGGGGTCCCGCCTGACGATCGGATGCGTCGTCTACCGGTCCACAACCGACAAGTCGCTCCTGCGTCCGTCGTGGACGCTGAGCAGGACGAAGCTGCAGCCAGGGTCCAAGTTGATCGCTTCGAATCTTCAGTCTCCTGAAGCTTGGCTTGGTGCAGATCGAGCCGGGCTGGCGCAAGAGTCGGATTCGGCGGACTCGCTCTACTCGTTGATCGACGGAGGCAGGAGTGCTGCCAAGCCCACAGCGCACGTGCTCGAAGCGTTCGTCGCGGCGCTCGAGCTGCTGCAGCCGAACAGCGACGGTGTGGTGCATAATCCGCTAGCGCCCAAGAAGTCACCTGTGCTGGCGAGGCATCTGTTGCACGTATGCCTCGACTCGGGCGATGTTTCGCTCGACCAGGCGTCGCCGCCTTTCTTCAATGCGGATGCGGCCAACGATAGGGCGACCGCTCAAGACACGGGTAGTAGGCTGGCTCGGCTGGGGGTCTCGATCACCAGCTGTGCGGTCAAGGCCGAACCGAGCGATGCGTATTCGTCGAGCAAGGAAGCGTTGGCTGCGATCATCGGGCTGCACAAGTGCGTGGCGGAGCCGAACAAGCTGGCGAACGAAGATTTGGCCGGGTTGCTGCCCGAAGGTGCAAGGGCGAGGATGGTCCTCGAGGCGCATGTGGTTTGTTCGGGGCTGACGCCGGGGAGTAGAGGGTCCGGTGGGGTGGCGGCGGCGACGGCGTCGGTGAAGAGGGGGAGGGAGGAGGAGGGTGAGCCGGCTTCTGCGCCGGTCAAGAGGTCGAAGAGTGGCAGTGTTTCGCAGTCGCAAGCGCCGCATCTTCCTGTCAACGCATCGAGCGCGGCAGCTCCTGCCGATATGCCACGAAAAGTCCTCGATCCCAGCATCAGCACCAAGATCATGTTCCTCAAAACGCAGACGGAAACCATGATCAAGAACTGGGCGGCTGCCTATGCCGAAGTGGCCAAAGCGGAGGCTTCTGGAGAGGTGATACCGAACAGGCCGCCAGGGATGAACAAGGCGTACTTGGAGCAGCTGAAAGGTCAGCTGATGACGCAGCAGCAAGCGTTGAAGATGCTGGTGCAGCGCATCATGAGTGGGGTGGAGACGGCGCCGAACTTCAACGTTAGTTTGCAGAGTCTGATTAATATCGATAAGGAGGCGAAGGATGTAGGTGTGGTGTTGGGGGGGCCGGGGAGTGGAGGGGGGAGGGTGGGGAGGAGTGGGAGTGTTGGTCAGCCGCAGGCGGTGCAGCAGAAGGCGCTTGGGGCGACTACGAGCTCCGCGACAGATTCGGCAGTGGCGAGTACAGCAGTTGCAGCGCAACCACCATCATCGCCGACCCGACCCAAACCGTTCTGGCGCGGCGCCCTCACGTGGTCCGTCATATCCGACCCTGTCACCAAGCAGAAGAGGGACGTAGCGACGCTGGTCTCGGCCACGTCGAACTCGGCTGCGCTCGATCGACTCATGATGCCCTGGCCGGACAAGCTGCAGATCACGGCGATCACGCAGCTCTCGCCGCGCAACTTGCAGGTTTACGCGCAGTCGCAGAACGCGCCTTACATCCTGTTTTCCACGCAGGAACCCGACGGCGCATCCGGAGGAGGACCGGTGCTGACACCGGCAACGGCGGAGAAGAACAGGCAGATGTACACCAACCTAGCGTCCAGCTTGGACGCGAAGAAGAGCTGTGCGTTTATCCGGCACGGAAGCAACGCGGGCGCGGGGCTGGTGGTCTTCGCTACGACGCAGGCGGTGAGCAGCAGCGAGAAGGGGAAAGGAGGGGTCAAGTTGATAGGTGTGGTGCTGAGCGAGGCGGTGCCGTTCGGGCGGTTGTTGGGGCAGCAGGGTGGGCAAGGGCAGGTGGTGGGGCAGCAAGCGGGGGGTGCGGGGCAGCAGGGAGGGAGGGCGAGGGGTATGAGTTCGGCCGGGGGTGGAGTTCAGCCGGAGACTCAGCAGGCTCCAGCAGCGGTGGCGGGTGTGCAACAGCCACAGCAGCAGCAGCAGCAACAGATGGGGATGGGGTTAGGTTCGTCTATGCCCTTCAACTTGGCTGCGTTGAGCGCGGCTGGAAACGTACCGGTGTCTGGGGTCGGGGCGAGTGCGGGGATTGGCGGTGGGGGAAATCTTGGGCAGTCTCAGCCGCAAGCGCAGCCGCAGGCTGGGGTGGCAGGGAATTTGGGCAACATTGGCAATCTGGGCAATTTTGGGTTGGGCAACTTTGGACAGCTGTTGGGTCAGCAGTCGCAACAGCAGCAGCAGGGACAGCAGGGTCAACAGCAACAGCAGGGGCAGGGGCAGGGGCAACAGCAAGATGCATTCAACAGCGGTAGTAGTGGTGCCGGTGGAGCGGCTCAGCAACCAAATCTGGCAGCGTTGGCTCAGTTGCTCGGGATCGGTGGTCAGAGTGCTGCCCAGCAGCAGCAAGGGCAGTTTGGGCAAGGGATACCGCAGCAGATGTTTGGGATGGGTGGGAACGGTTTTGCGCCTCAACAGCAGCAGCAGCAGCAGCAGCAGCTGTTTAGCAACTTGAACCCCTTTGGAGGTAATGCGCAGCCGCAACCGCAGGCACAGGCGCAGGCAGGAGATGCGAGTCAACAGATGGACTTCTCCAAGCCGATGAGTATGGATCAGCTGCGTGCTTTGGGGTTTATTTCGTGATGCAATTGAAGCAAGGTTTATGTCGATTTGGATGTGTGATGTGAGTGTGTGTTGAGATGATGTTGAGTGACGGTGTGGGAGAGATTTCCGCAGTAAGGGGAAAGAAACGATTTCCGGACCGGCGAGGCGGTAAATTCGACAAAGTGATCCATGCGCAAGCTGCCGGCAAACCTCGTGATTACAACACCGCGCATTTCTTGCCCCGACTCCACCATCACATCTTCTACTCTCCCAAAATGGCCAAAGCAGCAGCAACGACGACCTCAAACGCGGCGGGCAACATCCTCGATGTGCTCATCATCGGCGCTGGTTGGTCCGGTCTCTCAGCGGCGCTCAAGCTGTCGCAAGCTGGACGCAAGGTAGCCATCTTGGAAGCGAGAGAGCGCATCGGTGGTCGAGCATTCACCCACACCTGGTCGGACAAGACGGATGTCAAGGACAACTCGCGCACCGTCGCTTCTCCGAGCGCGACCGACTACTGGTGCGATTTCGGCTGCTCGTGGATGCACGGCTACCTCGAAGGTAGCCCGTTGAAGCAGTTGACTGACAAGTACAATATACCGGTCAGCATCCCCAGTCCGCGCGAGACGGTTGTCGTCGGTGAACAGGGTCCTCTGCCGCAGAGCTTGTCGCAGAAGCTGACGGGGAATTTGGGAAAGGCACAGGAGGCGGCGAAAGCTGTAGCGCATGATCAGTCGACTTCGCCACCCGATGCGAGCGCTTCGCTCGCCGATTTCTTGTACAGCGACAATTCTCCACTCTTTGCGGGTCTCGAGTCGGAAAGCGAGAAGAAGACGGCTCGTGACTTGGCGAGGATGCTGCACATTCCTCTCGGTATCGAATTGGAAAAGGCAAGTCTCAAATGGCACGGGTTCGAGCATGGGTTCGCCGGCACAGATGCTGCACCGAAAGGAGGGTTCACCACCATCATCAACAAGCTGGTCGACGAGATCACATCTCTAGGAACCTCGATCCATACCAGCCAAGAAGTGCAGTCGGTTCGGGACGAGCAGCAATCTGACAACGTCAAGATCGTCACCAAGCAGGGTCAGGAGTATATCGCCCGCACCGCGCTCGTGACCATTCCCATCGCTGTGCTGAAGAAGACGGCCGGAGGGCTGTTTGAACCGGCACTGCCTGAACGAAGGCTCGAGACGATCAAGCGCGTGTCGGTGGGCAACTTGAACAAGGTGCTGCTGCACTACAACACACCTTGGTGGAGCGGCAAGACGGGTACCTTCCTCGTTCTGCCTGCGTCTGCACCTGCGCCGTCTTCTGTTCAGAGCGATGCGGAGAAGAAGCTGTGGGAGCTGTACTCGTCGACCACGCTGATCGTATCATCCCTGGCGGCAGGTGAAGGTGGATCAACCGAGACGGGCAAGGGCGCGTCCAACTCGTTGCTCGTCATGGTCGGCGGTGAAGCTGGCAAGCAGTTGGAAGCTTTCGAACGTGTGGATGCTGGAAATGCCCTTCACGCCTACCTGACTGCTCGCATTGGCGCCGACGAGCAAGTCGCAAAGACGCTCCCCAAGCACATCTTTTACTCGAGGTGGGCTAAGCAGGCTTTCACCGGCGGTGCTACGACGTCACCTGTATCGACGGCAAGCGGAACATCGCCATTGGACTTTGAAGCGCTTTCACGACCTCTGTGGAGTGGGCGTCTTGGATTTGCAGGCGAGCATACCGAGATCAACCGTAAGTGCCTCGTCCATCAGCACTTGTGCTACTTGACCAAGTGAGATTCAATGACTGACCTTTGTGCTCCTTTCACCATGACAACAGATCGAGGATCGGCAGCCGGCGCTTACGTATCTGGAGAGAGGGAAGCTAATCGTCTACTGGCTTACCTTGACAAATTCTACCCACGACACGCCAACAAGCTCTGAACCCAGAGATGATAGCATTTGCTTTTGTTTCCGGCGGAAATTTAAGAAGTTCTTTGTCGAATGTACCGAGAGGAAGCTTCGTGCCGTGACGGCACCCATGGCAATGATCTGAGTTCGAGACTTTGACGCAGATCGTGAGAACTGCATCTTTACGGCTCGTCGCTTCGTTTGGAAGGAAAGCGGGATGGTGAAACCCGGATCAAAGCATTCGAGAATGAATGCAATGAACCGATTTGAAATTTCAGGAACCCCACGTGGCGGGGCTTCCATGATACGGTTTCCTTGTATCGCCGAGGCTTGGCAGAATGTGGCTTGGAATCGAATCGAAAGAGGGCTTGCAAGAAGCCCGCCGTTTCCGCGGAAAAGGGGTCATGAGCACCACAGCCAATCTTGCCTGCTCCATCGACTCTAAAAGACGTGAGAGACGCCACAATGATGTTGAAAAGCCGAGCCGGGGTGAGTTCGTAAAGTGCGACACGGGGGCGGAATTCAGACGGATCGATGTGACCTGGAGAGGCTTTTCGATGCAGCTCGTTAACCAACTCGAGTAAAGTTTTTCTTTTGTTTTTTCTGCGAAGCATCTGAGCTAAGGTGTCGCTCGCGTCAAAGAGGATATCTGAGATGCTCCGCGTTGATGTTACACATGCCACACCGTCAGCAGTACGAGTGTGGTCAAGCAAGAGCATTCGTCCATGATCGCATCGGCTTCGGCATCGGCGTTGTCCCCGCGCAGAACCGCTCGCAGCCCGGAGCCCGGAGCAAGTGCAGCGGCAGCTTGTGTGTACATACAGCATTCGCTCCGAATGCAAAAGAGAAACGGCGAATTGTCCGAAGCAAAAAGGCGAGATTGAAGACAGAGAGGGTGCTGGCTGCAACCGACAAGGACCGGTGCTCCGGTCTGCTTGGTTCTGACTCGGCGACGATGCCACGTTGTTTAGAATGCTTCCATCATGGAACGGAACCCGTGGCTGGCTGCCAGTCGCGAGAGGCGAGAAGGGCTTCGACTCAGTAGGGGAAGGAAGCCAGAGAAAGCCGTAGCCGAGCAGAGGGGCTTCTACGGCGACCCTAACTGAGCGAGAGCGGGATTTGTGTTTCCTGCACGTCTGAGACATGCTCATGTGTTCGCGCGTGGCAAGCGCGTCGAGGCCACTAAGTATTGGGGCACCAGGTCAGCCGCTTACGTTTCTTGTGTTGTGCAATACTTATTGTTGGTGCTTGTCGCTTCTGAAGAATCCCACGAGAGGGCCGCTAAGCTTCGCGGGCAAGCTGATCTGAGGTCTACATGGGTGTGGCCGTCTTGAATGAGCAGATCCGGAAGGTCGGGTGAGAAGCCTTGTTCCTTGATTTCCGTGGTTGAGACGATGTCGTCTTTGCCGGTCGATCGAAGTGGTCTCGCAACTGAATATTGTGACCAGGTGAGACCGATTGGATATGAGCTTGAGCCTAGGTCTCGGAGGTAGGTCTCACCTTAGAAAGAGGGCTCGCGGGGCAAGTGGACGACGATTGTTGAGAAAGGTGCGCGTTGGACTCGATCGAAGTCGGATCTGATTGTGAAATGTTGGGCAGGATGGAGGAATGCTTCGGACCCTGAACGGTGGATGAGCCGCAGGAAGCCTCACGATGTTTAGCCAGAACCGCGGTCTTGAATTGGACGAGTAAGCGCAGAGCGATTCTTGCCTTCTCTTTGCGAGCTGGGCAAGCGAGATAAGTCTAAGACTTGCCGGTATGAAGAGGGATTGCCTCCCCGCTTCCCGGTTCGAGCTTCTAGAAACGAGACGAGTCTGTCATGTCATGGTGTTGAGCATAGCAGAGGCACGTTGGAGGAGGCTGCTTGCTGCGCAACTCATCTGCTCAGCAGCGCAGTCACTCGTCGAATCAGCTTTGCTCAGCCAGAGTGTGATTGTAAAGCATTGCAGCCAAGCCTAGGTTCAATTCCAGCGCCACATCGATGTGCTATCACACTACGCTGCATCACCTGACCCGATTCAAGAGATCACAATGCCAGGCGTGGTCAGGTCGCGATGGGATTGACGTCGGATGAGGACCGAAAAAGAGCCGGTGTTATTGATACGGGACAGCTGGCAAAGTGTTGTGCCCGATGGCCCTCACCGTGAGGTTAAGTGACTGCGCAAAGTGGGAATGTGATCTCAGGACGTGCGTGGTGCCATTGTGATTGTGATAGAATATTTTTTAAAATTAAGGTTCAGAAGCGTGAGAAAAATTTCACGACGGTGCTTCGGCCATGTCTTACCGCTCATCCTCTTGCAAGGTGCCGGTGACTTAGAACTGTCTTGAAAGAGTGATCGTGTTTGGTTGGGATGGTTTGGTGTGGCTTCGAAATGTAAGGAAGCTGCGTGATGCATTATCAAAGAGCTGTCGGTCATGAGCCGATTGCAGCTTTTGCTGGCTGCACATCGCCTGCAAACCCACCCACCAACCCACCACACGACCGGTGACCCCCTTTCTCTCGGAGCCCTTCGCAGAGTCCCTTTTGAAAAGGTGGCCTTTGGGAGGCTGACCAGCTTTATGCAAAGAGCCAAAACTACGGCGAGTGTGCACGTTTTCAGCGGTGGCAAAGACAAGCAGGTTGGCGTCCAAAATGAATTGCCTAGTCAGGTTGTGCTTGCAGATGAAAGTTAAGGTCCAATCTATGAATGAGTTGAGGAAACTCGCGCCACACGCCACGCCTGATGTGTTTTTTCTCGAGACGCGATCCGGTCAAAGCATCGCGACGACCAACGCCGTCAAGCGAGCGAGCGAAGACTTGATTGCCGGGTGAACTTTTTTTTTGGTCGTCGGCCCAACGTCGATCGGTTAGCTCGGTGAGCGACGAGGAGCAATCAAGTGTCAATTGTCAAACGTGCCACCGAGGACCCTGTTGTGACTTGACTTGCAATATTGCTCATGTTGCGAGCAGCTCGACCATATGTTTAACTTGAGATGCATTCCCGTCCGGTCCGAGTGGTTATTGGTTTTGGGAGGTGGTGAAAGCTGGAATCGGAATCGGCGCAGCCGTCGCAGCCGCCGACCTCTACAAAGTTGAACTCAATCCAGCTTTTCGAGCTGTTCGTCTGGGTTCGGTGCAGGATCGATAATTCATGCAAAATATGCGGTTCCTTTTTGGGAAGAGCCGCGCGAAGCCAGATTTGACACGGCGAGACGGCGAAACAGCGAGTCAGTCAGAGAGAGAGAGGGAGGCTTCGGCTAAGTGACTTTGCTACAGACGATGCGATGGATCTGCACCGTAGAAATCAAATGCCCTGTCCTGTCACACCTTGCACATTGCACCTTGCTTGAATCTCTGTATCTTTGCGTGTAAAACCTTTTTAGCTTGAGATAATGTCGCAGCAGCACAATCTGTTATTGTCTTGGGGATGAATCAGTGTCGGAATCGATGCGCTGCACTGCGCGGTTCTGTATTGTATTGTGCTGTAGTCATGTCTCGGATGCGCATCGATGGAAAGCGGCAAAGAGCAAACATGAAAGGGACCTGCACCACAATTTCGGAAGACACCCCAAGCTCTGTCATGCAAAAAACAAAGCTGCTGACTCCCAAATCTCGCTCGAGGAGGTGTGCAGTTGAGGAGCGGAGGACACGACTGATCTTGAGGTTGCCGCGCCGCCTGCATCCGCTCGAGTGGTGGTCGGCTGGAGCAGATGAGCTCCATGCGCTTCTCCATTCATGATTCGCTTCACGATTGGGGATTTATTTTGACATCCAAGTCCAGCCAGCTCGCGTGCCTTTCGGGTGCACCGAAGCACACCGTTCGCCGAGCGAGACACGACGATGGCGGCGCCGCTCCCTTTTGCCATCCCTCACCCTTGCTTGATCTGACCTTGAATCTGCGAGAGCTGTCTGTCGCTCTCTTCCTCGTCTGCATTGTTCAGTGTGTGCCAATGCATGATCTCTCTTGTTTTCTCGCTTGGCGTCTCAATTTTCCTCCTCCGACCTAGCGCCGATGAACAACTGCACAACTCAATAACAGTGCTGCCGCCGTACTCTCAGTATACGTCGACGGCCAATATAGCAACCGAGGCAGATCATGTTTTCTCAACCGGAGTGACGGCGTCTCTTCTCGGCAGCTTGAATGGCCGTGTTGTGTTGTGACTCTATTCTACTGCTTTTGACTCTCGCTTGGCTCTTGTCTTGTCCATTTGCGGCAATTCCGTATGTATGAGCAGGGTGACGGGCGCATAATACGCGTTTGCCGAATTCCGCCATGATTGGACCCGCATGATCCTCTCTTCTGGGTCCGTACTCCGTCTTCAGGGTCGAGACTGCGACTGTGACTGCCACTGCGACTGACACTGTGACTGTGACTGCGACAGATTGACTCTTATTTTCGCATTGGCTCCGTCTTTCCTGCTATTCCGCTCTCTCATCCCTACTCCGGTCTTGGGATGCAGGGCATTGGATGAGCTTGTCATCTCTCCTTATGCCTGCCCCTCTTCCTCTCGCCTCTTTCTTCTAACGGCCTTTCCGTCTTTGCTTTGCTTTGCTCTGCTTTGCTTGCTTGCTCGCTCGCTCTTTCCCTTCAAGTTGTTCCGTTCTAGATGTCGGTTCCATTCTGCTCTTTCGTGCTTCTTCCCTTCTCGTCTTGACTTGCTCTTCCACTCCGCCGCAATCCGGGTCGACGCTGTCGGGTGGTCTTCATCACGCACAAAGGCATCGCAGCAGGCGGCTCCTCCTCTTTCTCCTCAATTGGCCTCACTAAGCCCCCTGGTCGCACTCCGATCATCCGCAACATCATTTCTTCCCTACTCGGATCTCACCTACCACCTCGATTCTCTCTTTGGTACTGCTTCAATCATCATCATCGTCATTCGGCAGTCGTTGCTGCAGCTCAAATTGGCTCGAAAACCAACACAAGTGCGCCACTCGCTGCGTCTCGAAGCTTCATTTCGGTCCGCATCGACCTTCGATCATTTAGGTTGCCGGTCCCAACTGCCCCACAAACACACGCACCTTCCTCATGGCAATCCAGCCTTTTCTTCATCTCTAGAAGCATCGATGTTCCATTCACTCTTTTTGCATCAAGCTCCTCCTCATTCAACTCGATCCTTACCGAATACCTGGTCCACGCACAAGCCCCCAGCCTAGATTACGAATCACCCCGTCGTTCGCTCCAGTCGGACCTCGTTACTCACGCACACGCACGGGATCCCTTCACCGCATCGCGCCTCATAGACAGCAGCGCTTCACTCTATCGGAAGCATTCTTTACTCCTGCTCAAACGCGCTAGCACACGGTTCATCTCACCATTGTTCAAACGGCAACTTCTCGTAACTCGTAAGTAGTTTTTAGGTTCTCCGGCATTCGTCATTTGCGTCTATACGCCGCTTATACGCCGCTGCTCCAACAAGGTTCATCTTGGTTACGGCGACTTGCCCTTCATCGGCATCTAATTCGGCCTGTCAAAGTTTGGGGTGGCCGCTCTTTTATCCGAAGCAAGAAAGCAAGAGCATCAATCTCGTTCAACGAGAGCAACCAGCTCCACCGAGGATGTAAGCAGTTGGACCCAAGGGCTCTCTCGCTTCCTCGGTGCACAAGCGATCGCAACACCGCAGCCTCATGCGGCAACGTCACGCGGACAATCGAGCCAATTGTCGCTCTCTGTGTTCGAGTCGAGCGTGAAACAATCATCCTCGTGCATGCTGACATTGTCTCTCTCCTTTTGTTTCCGTCGGTTTTCGTCATCGTCCGCCGCCTTGCCAAAGCCAGAATCACATCAGCATTCAAGCCTTGTACCATAACCTTAACCACCTGCATCAAACCTTCGACGCGATTCGATCCGACGCAAACCTCCGCATCTCATATCATTCGTTCTCGACGCTCCTCACGATTGTCATTATCCCTATCGAACCACGCTCCGGCTTGCAAATCACAAATCGGCTTTCGCATAGAGTCACTCGATCGACCTCATCCTTTCTCCCTCTCCTTTCATCACATCGCAAAGTGGGTTGAATCGTCAAAATTAGCAGTCGGAACCGACCAGCCTTAGCTCATCTCTGCAGCCTCAGCTGCAAACCTACGCAATCCACGCTGCAACGTTCGACTTCATTTCATTCGCAGCAGAACCAATCTGCTGCAACACGGCAATCGTTTGATCTTCTCATCTTCCCTCCGTACTCGCTCCGCACGTTCCACTCCGACGGCTTCGCGTCTATGACTAATTGCGTCGCACCTTTTTCTGCCCACGAACTCAACCTCATTTCGTCCTATAAGGTTAGCCCGCTCTGCGAACCTTAATCCTCTTTGCCAATTTCATCCTCTTGACTCGGAGCAGCACGCCGCTCGTTGCATCTCTGCGGTTCCCCTCTTCCCAGCTTGGTGCCACGGTGACACAGTCAGCGATTCCTCGCTGGTCGTACGCAAATCAAGCACACGGTCCCACCAGAACATTAAGCTCGAACGTCGCTGCGAGTTCCACCTCGCACAAAGGGCCCACGCTTCTGGTGCAATCGATCGCATTTGGGTGACGTCGTGCAGTGCAGCCTCGCAAATCTTGCACCCCAAAACGAACCGAACGGCTCGAACCCACCTTGGTCCTCCAACAGGTCAGCCCGACCTCTGCTCAGCTACGCGTCTCCTCGAAAAACTTTCCTTCGAGGTGTCGCTTTGCGCTCTGCTGCAGACCGCTGAACGCTGTAATTACGACGCAACGACATCAACGCAACGGACAACCTCGACCTCAGCAAACGATTAGACTGGCTCGACAGCTCTCATTCCCACACGGTCATCTGTCCCTGCGCAGAGTTCGATTCCAAGCCCGCCCGACACTTGCCGAAAGATTGGCTCTAGCTCGACGTCGAGTGACCAATTACCACTTCATACTCGAGCTTTTTACCGTAGACAAAAGCAGCTGCACTCGATGCTTGCTCTGTGAAAAGGTACAGAGTCTCTTCCACCAAACGCACCCACAGCGCCACCCTGCTTCCAAGCATCGCACGGAAATCTCTGCTCCGATCTCCACCCTTCATCGTCACGGCTGCCGATCTTGGTCGACCGCAAAGGCTTTCTGCAGCTCAGCGCCAGCATCGTGGATTCAACGTGTTCTCGATTCTTCGTCGTCTCGAGCGCCGATAAGAACAGCGTGGGAAAAAAGCATTGGGCAGCAAGCTGCCAGCGCTGCATCGTCGTCAAGACCAACGCCGAGCTCGCCGAAATCTCTCTTTCCTGCATTTGATTCCTTGGCGTTTTCGCCCCGCTGGTTTCTCGGCATTGCGAGGCAGTCGGCTGTACGAACTGCGTCACGACCTCTCGATTGTTCGACGACCTCAGCACCTTGTTGCTGAGCTTAACCCTGGGGGCCGGCAACTTTGATTTTATCCGTACGCGTTGCGAACCAGACACGTTGTGCTCTACGCTGCTCAAGGTCGAGCCAACTTTCATTTCCTGCACAGCGACAAAAGCGTGCGCTTGCCTCATCTGCACTTTCGGCCCTCCCATCAGTCGACACGAAAGCAAGGAGGATCTCTCCTTTTGCGTCAATTCTTTCGGAGATAGACCCAAGCTAGTGGTACAGTGCTCGCTCAGCCCCGCTCAGCCGGTATTGCTCCCTTTTGTTGCCGCCAATCCATTTGCCTCTCGCGTCCCACCGCCTACCCTCTCTTTCTGCCACCGTCTTCTGATAAATCGATCAGGCATCTTGCACTAGCGAATCGCTCCGTCGGCTTCCCTCCCAGCACTCTACACCAACGAGCTTATCCTTGACAAGGTTACCATTCGACTTCGATTCATCGGTTGACCGGCGGTGTGAGAAGATTGCAACGCTGTCATCGGCTCAGCCTTTTATCATTCTGCCAATCCTCGAATCATCGTTTGGTCCCCATCGTTCCCACATTCACCGCTGCCAGTTTCAAAAGACTTTCACATCGCCTAGGCTCGTCGTCTCCGTCACGCACGCAACTGCCTCTGCACGCTCAGCTGACATCTCGCTTGTCGGGCCGATCAGCATCGGACCGCGGACTGCGACGCAGCTTACATATCTAGGCATCGTCTCAAGGTCGTCCCTGCTCCTTTCGCCCGCATCCAACACATCACAACCTCTTCTGCCGACGTCTCACGCTCGTGTCAAGGTACGCCAAGATGGGCTCCAACCAAGGAGTCACTTTCCAAGGATACGTCCACTCGACACGAGATGCTTTGCTCATCTTCGAAGCGGTCCGACGCGGCATTTTCCCAAAGATCACCCGTCGACTGCGTGACGATGAGCGCAAGAAAATCGCCAGCGGCACCATCTTTGTCTTTGACGAAGTCGAATCCAGCATCAAGAGATGGACCGATGGCATGATCTGGAGTCCGAGTCGAATCCTCAACAACTTCCTCGTCTACCGAGAGGTGGAAAAAAAGGATCCAAAGCCGGCCCAAGATCAGCCCGCCTTCTCGACTTCTCAGTCCAGCTACGGCATGCCCGGTACTCTCCTCAACAACGGTGGCAGCAGCCAAGCCATGCATTCTTCCGTCCGCTCTGTCCCCCTCACGCTGATGCCCAACGCCATGGACTCCGATGGCCAAATGACTTCCTTCAAGCAGGAGCACAATTCCTACCATCCGCTGGACGGCGTCGCTTCCTCTTCGAATGCTGTCTATGCTGATCAAGACGGCTTCTTTGGGCAACCGTCCCATGCCCAGCCATCGGGACACGCACATTCGCATCCTCAAGCAGCTGGCTTGGTCGGCATGATGGATGCGCAAGCGGGGGCTTCGTCCGCGATCAAGCGCGAAGCCGAGCTGGACAGGACCATCGTCGGAAGCTTGACCAGCAGCTACCCCTTCGTACGCGACGGACTCTGCAAGAAGACCATCTCGATCCAAGTGGAAGGCTCGACACAACACCTCATCTCGTACTACAAGATCGACGATGTGCACAACGGTCGACTCACTGTCCCATCGAGCTTGCCGGAGATCGCGTCCCTCAGCATCTCGCCCATCTTTCTCAACAAGAGCAACTTTCGATACCCACCTGTGGTCGAAATCGGTCCCGACGGTATGCCTAGGTACGTGGGAGAGTCCACAGACAACGCGCTGCGGACGTCTGGACATATCAGCAGCGGCAACGAGAGCTTCTCGTCGTCCGAAGCGCGACATGATGGGCTTGGTAGATCCGCCAGTCGCTCGCTGTCGCTCTATTCGCCCGGTCTACCCGCGGATCCTTCGCACGTCGACATGCACGACCATCGCTACCCTCATCAAATTGGTGGCAATGGTATGCTACCAGCGTCGGCGACTTTGCCTCCTTCTTCTTCGCCGTACGGAAGAAGCCGCCGATCCTCTGACGCTCCACGCAGGCGAGCGAATTCAAGGTACGAGCCTTATCAGCAGACCACCGCCCTTGGACATGGCATGCCGGCGCATCATCTCTACTCCAACACTGGACCTGTCGACAATGGTGGCATCTCACCCTCTGGACGCCGTCCTTTTTTTGGCGGAACTCGTAGCTACGGTGAGATAGATTCAGGTCCAGCTTATCCTCAAGACCACGGTGCTTTTGCAATTCAGCGTCCGCAAGACGAAGCACTCTTCGGTATGGGTCACGTCGGCACCAACGGCGGCAATCATTCGTCGTCCCACATGGCCCAGCAGCATGCCTCGATGCAGCACGTCGACCAGTCTGCGACATTTCAACCGCCGTTTCAGTCAGGATCGATGCCGATGATCGTTCCCAGTCAACACGGCCGCGGCAATGCTGGCTACTCGATGGGAGCCGACTTTCTCCACAATCGATCCGATCCGATGACCGGTGTCAAGCAGGAGCAAGGTGATCCCTTCCAGTTTTCCGCACCCCTGCCGCGAGGCAGCTGGGACTCGAACCAGCCAAGACACTCGGGTTCTTTCGTTCACAATCTGCAACAGGCGCCGGCCACCAGTCAAGGACTGACGTCAATGCCGATTCAGAGCCAGTCGGGCATCGGTACAGCTTTCTATCCTCGCCTAGCTGGCTCTCCGCCCAACACGAGCTCGTCGCACGATAGCCGCCACTCGTACTTTGGCACCAGCATGCCAGGGGCAGGCAGCCGCATTACAGAAGTAGTCGATGGCGTCCATGCGCCAGTATCCGCACGCATTGAGGATGGCTCTTATTCGTCGAGGCCGATCTCGCGTGCTGGGGAAGGCGGTTACGCTGGCGACCTGGAATCGGCAGATGTGGTAGTCAAGACAGGTGCATTGGAGGCTTTGCGAGTCCATTCCGATCCCGCCAGCCCTTACCCTCGATCGCAGCAGGCACAGCAAGGTCAAGCGATGCACGGAAACGAGGCTGACGGGTTTAATCCTTACGGTCGACCTGCAAGCGCTGTGGAAGGACAGTCTTTCTACGCTCAGCAAGCATCGCACGCTGCTGCCGAGCACGATAACGTCCAGCTGGACCAGCAAGCATTCGGTCGAAACGCTCCAGGCTATTCCGCACACGAGTCGGGCAATGCGTCAGCTCACAACGAGCAGACGTGGTCGCCGACTCTCGCAGCGAATGCCAATGGAACGGCGGACGCCAATCAGACCTTCCCCTCTCGACCAGGAACGTCGCACGACCAGGGCTATCAGCACCACTTCCGCAACGAGGCCAGTGAAGCTAGCACGACGGAAGACTCTGGACTGGAGAAGGTTATGTTGACGAGGCCAGCTGCGTAAAAATGCTCGATCTATACTGACCAATCCTTTGCCAGCTAGAAAGCTGCTGTAGAAAAACAAAACTCGACTGTGCGCCGCTCTCGACATGATCAAATCGCAGTCACCTCTCCGCAAAAGTCTCGATCTGTACTGTATGATTAGCCGCAACGTCATTGCAAGCAATCCATCAAAAAAGCTTCTTGTTCTTATTCTCATTCCTACGTCTGTTCTTGGGTTGTTTGAAGCCTAAGGTATCAAATGACTCGCTGTCAGTATCATATCGCCGTGTTCAGCCGTCTGCTCTCGTGAGTCAGGGTTACAGAGCTCAACAAAAAAGTATGAGTACAGTAGCACCGTAGGAAAGTGGCAGCGATCCGCGACTCGCGCTCCAAAACACTGAAGCCTGAGAAACGCGAAAAAGTTAGCCGCTTCTTTCGGGCGATAAAAAATGCGTTCGCGACTGCAGAATATTCTAACAATCGAAAATTGAGCCTTTCATCGTCGCAGATCTCAACCACCATCATCTCGATTCGACCAACTTTGGCATCCGGCTTTCGCTTCAGCCAGCTGCATTCAGGCATCATCAGCGAGAGACGCTGATATTGACCGCCGCAGCCCACGTATCTACTCGAAGTTCGCCATTGGTCTCGGTCTCACCATTGCAGGGTGACCGTTCTCGCCGGGTCTGCGAGCGTGTTCACTATGAGCACTGACCCTGTGCCGTCACTGGCGCTACCGGCGCCAGCTGCTACGGCACCTGCACCCGCATCCTCATCAACACAGCCGGCATCAGCATCCACATCAGAGCCGATCCCTCCTCAGACACCGACATCTTCACAAAAGTCTGTCGCATCGACGTCACTGCAACCAGCACCATCTCCATCACAACCACAGCAGCAGCAGCAGCAGCAGCAGCATGTGACGGCAAATCATCCAGCCTCGATCGCCGCTGCTGCGACCGTCGCGCTCTCAGCGACTCTGCTCGATCCAAACGAGTGGAATGCGCTGGCATCCACGAGCATGGTCACTCTGGATGATCTCAGAACAGCATTTCTCGAACAGCGACAGCAACAGCTCAAAGATCTGGAACAGACGCACCGCGATTGCTTGCGCGAGATGCTCTTCATGTCCGAGACATACGACAAAACAGATGTTGCAGGTAGTCCATGGAAGCTCGGCCAGAGCCTGCAA
Organism: Sporisorium iseilematis-ciliati; assembly: GCA_001748505.1. Classification (NCBI taxonomy): domain Eukaryota; kingdom Fungi; phylum Basidiomycota; class Ustilaginomycetes; order Ustilaginales; family Ustilaginaceae; genus Sporisorium; species Sporisorium iseilematis-ciliati. The sequence goes on along the minus strand of MJEU01000043.1, from coordinate 119,791 downwards.
GTTGCAGAAAATGATTCGAGGGAGCATGTCAAGACGTTCCTCGACCAGTACCGCCTGTCACTCGACAATCAAAAGTCAATCAAGGACCATGTGCTGGAGGAACCAAAGACAATACGTGACCTGGTTTCAAAAGAGCTCAAGACAGGACCCGTAGAGCTCGCGCCTCCGCCCACGCCGACTAGCGCAACAGCCCCGTCAGCAGGAGAAGCTCAACGCGATCGCGATCTCAGGAAGGAGGCGGAGCAGAACAATCTGCATCGCAGTCAAGCTGTCGCCCGAGCATCCGCCGCAGTTCAGGCTCGCGCCATCGCAGAAGGTGTCGCCAAGATCAAACCCCTCACCATCACAGCAGCAGAGACCCAGGGTGTCCGTGTAGCTCCTCTTCAGCCTGGTCAGGTTCCCAGCTTTGTCATCGAGTCGACTACGCCCATCGCCCCAATCGCGCCCGGCACCTCCACCGACATCAATGCTCAAAAATCAGACTCGCAGGCAGCAGGCTCATCCGTCGAAGCGCCAGCCACGCCTGCCATCAAGGTGGAGTCGGCCGACAAGAGCGTCCCGTCGCCGTCCAAGACATCCAGCGCCCTCGAGAGAGCAGTGTCTCCAGTGCCCGGCCTTGCTCGTCACGCCTCCTCTCAATCGACAACACTGCGAGTCCCGCCTTCACCGATGGTCGTGCCCACGGTGCCCGAACCGATTGCTGCACCACCTCTCCACCCAACATTGCAGGTGCTCGCACCGAATCCTCTCTCGGTGACATATGCTGCATCATTGCGACCCCTTCCACCTGACCCGACACGACGCATCACTGGTGCAGGTGTTTCAGGAGGTGCCATCCACCATCGCAGCGGCAGGAAGATTTCGAGCTTGTCTAACCATTCCAACGTCAACTCTTACTCCAGCATTGCAGCTGCCAAGATCGGACCTGCTGGCTCCGGTCAGGCTGACCTTTACAGATGGTACGTTCGTGCCAGGGCTTCACCGGGAGCAGGAATGGTGGGCAAGGCAGACAAGTGTCTCATGACCAGCGACTGGAAGGTGGCATTCAACGAGCAGCGCTTCGTACGCGCAATGGCCCGAATCGAAAAGCTGAAGGCGCAGGGTGAATGGAGTTTTCGTCAGCCCAAGAAGCAAAAGGGCCCTGTCGTTCGCAAGGCGCACTGGGACCATCTGTTGGAAGAGATGAAGTGGCTTCAGACCGACTTCAGGGAGGAACGACGCTGGAAGATGACGGTCGCCTTCCACCTCGCGCACGAAGTTGCAGCTTGGCATCGTGCTCGAACAGCGGCAGAGCGAGCCGCTTTCTGTGTCTCGGTGCAGAGACCTTACCGCCGCAGGACAGTATCGGACAATGTCGAGCAGAATGCTGCTTCTCAAGAAACACAGCCAACGCAGCCAATCGAGACCGTTGCAAATGGGATCGAAGATGAAGCGATGCCCGACGTGGCTGCCACTGCGCTTTTGCAGAGCGATGCGCCATCTGCTACTACCAACAAGGCTGGTGAGAAGGAGACCGGCTTGTCTACAGATGCCGACGTCACCATGGAAGGAGACGGAGAAGCCGACGAAGCAGTCACTCAGGCAGTCGCAGATGCTGTGGAAACCACCACCGAAGCAGCTAGTGCCCGTGCGGAAGAGATGGATGCGGACGGAGAAGATGACGACGCAGATGCAGATGCAGACGATGTAGAGGCGGCCACTGCTGCCTTGGTCACAGGAGAGCCAGCTCAGCCGCCCAAAGTGGAAGTGGTCCGAGAACCATTGGCACAGCCGGAGCCAATGCCTACCCTCACCGATGCATCTCAACCCACAGCGTCTTCGACAAATTCTGCAAACCCCGCATCGACGTCCAAAGACGGCCAGCCTGCTGACGACAAGTTGGCTCATGCCTTGCGCAGCGAGACGAAGGACGCAGAAGCGACACTCACTGCCGAATTGCCGCCGCAGCTGCTCGCAACGCTTCGCGCACCCATCTTTTCAACAAGCGTCACTACCACAGTCGTGTCGCCAGCAGCGCTCCTCGAGTCGTTGGATCCCGAGGCTGCTGCTGCCCTTCTCGGCATCGAGGTGGGCGATCTGTCGAATGCTGCCGACTTGCTCGAGCCTGGCTCGCTCTCGTTCAGCAAGATGTTCCCCGAGCTGCCTTTGTATGCAGGCGTCTCCGTCCCGGACTCGAACAGCAAGAGCGACCGCCGCTGGGATGAGGGAAGCTTGAACCAGCCACCTCGTCTGACTCATGTCACGAAGCTGCTTGACTCACGACCGCTTCTTGTCAGCACGTTGGAGCCATCCAAGAACCGAGCCAACGGCCGATGGCTTCCCGACAGCGACTGGGTCGTGGCTGCGGAGCAATCGGATCCGCTACGTGGAGTCACCGATGGCTCCGATGCAGGATTGCCGCCCATCCCGGGCTCCTTGCTCTTTGCGCGTAAGAGCAATCGAGCTCCGAAAGAAGCAAGCGGACCGACGACGTCCACGCCCGCCGAGCCTGCTCAGCCAGATGTTCGCGCAGCCATGTTCGCGTGGACGCCCGATGAGGACAATTACCTCATGACGCTCGCCAAGCAGTATCACAATAACTGGCCTCTGGTTGCCGATCTCTTCAACTCGACTCGGCTCAACACCACGACGGACAAACGCGAACCTTGGGACTGCTACGACCGATGCAAGCGTATCGAGCAGGCCGCTGCTGAGGGGAAGCCGCCGCCCGGACCACCTCAACTGCCCGTGACGGCAGCCGATGCTGACAAGGACGGCAAGAAGGGTGACGGGAAGGACGGCGATGCTTCCTCGTCGAAGCGCGACAAGCTCAACAAGAAGTTCGGATCCAAGTACGAGGGGTCCAAGCGGAAGCTTCGTCGCAGCAACCTGATGGAAGTCATGCGCAAGTCTGCCAAGCGCCGCGAAGCCAGCAAGCAAGCACAGCAATCGCAGCAGACCAAGAAGGTGAACCTCAACACACACGAGACGCATGCACAGATCAAAGCCGGGCCCGCGATCACACCTCAGTCGTTGAGCGCGTTGAAGACGGAGCGAGACCAGGCTGCTCTGCGACAGTATTACGAGCAGCAGCGTGCTCAACTGGCGTATCAACAACAGCAGCAGCAACAGCAACGTCTGCTCGCGCAGCAAGCGCAGGCTCAGCGAATGGCGCAGCAGCAAGGAAGCGCGGCTACACCAGGCCAAGCTGCTGCGGTTGCCGCTTCGGCGGGGCAAGCAGGCAAACCCGGCGTTCCGACTTCGGCGGCCGCAGGAGCGAATGGAACTGGCAACCTCCCGTTGCCTCCTGGTAGCACGCCTGCTTCGCAGCCTGGTGCAGCAGGTCAGCAGAAGGCGGCGGCTGGGCAACTGGCTGCTCAGCAAGTTGCTCAGCCGGCGCAGCAGCCACAACAAGCGACGCAGATGCAACCGCAGCCGGCGCAGCAGCAGCAGCAGCAAACGCAGCAGCAGCAAGTCCAAGCGCAACTGCAATCGCAATTGCAAGCCTCGCAAGCGGCGCAGATGCAAAACCTCTACGCGCAGATTCAACAGCAGCAACGACAGCAGCAGCAAAACCAAGCTGCAGCTGCTGGCCTCAACCAAGTTCGACCGGCAGTTGGACCGCTCACCCAGCAGCAGTTGGCGACGCTCACCCCGCAGCAGCAGCAGCAGTATCACGCGCAACTCGCAGCCGCAACAGCGGCCGCGCAGCAGCAGCAGTTGCGAAACCAGATGGCGGCGGTCGCGGCTGCGCAGCAAGCCCAGCAGTTCAACATGCCGGCTCAAGCCGGGTTCGGAATGCAAGGACGGCCGGTGCAGCCGACGCAAGCGATGCAGATGTACCAGCAGCAGCAGCGGCAGGCGGCGCAGGTGCAGGCTCAGGCGCAGATGAGGCCTCCGCAAGCGCCGCAGACGCAGTTTACGCCGAGGCCGGCGCAGCGTCCGGTGGGAGGAGGGAAAGCGGCGAGTCCAGCGAGACCGCCGACGCCGACGGGTAGTCCGAGTCCAGCCCCCGCGGGCATGCCGGCGACAGTGCAGGCGCTGCAACAGCAGCTGGCGATTTCGCTGGCGACGAGCAATTTGAGTCCGGAACAGATTAATGGGTTAGCGGTGCAGTTGTATAAGCAGGCGCAGCAGCAGCAGCAGCAGCAGGTGGGAGGGAGTGGAGCGGGAACAGCGGCAGGAGGAGCGGCAGCGAGACCGCCACAGCAGATCTTGAACTCGGCGATACAGGCGTTGGCGAGTCAGAATCAGAAGAATAAGGCGGGCAGGCCGCCGCAGCAGGGCGGTGGTGCGGGGACGACGCCGAGGCCGAGTTGAGGCGGGCACAGGTGAAGGCGGTGATAAAAGGCTGTAGTAAGGAGTGGTCGAGTTGCAATGAACAATTGAACAAGTGGCGGATAGAACGTGTGTACAACTGTGTCTAACGTGGGTATCATAAGCGGACGGGTATCTGCAAGTCGAACCGTGCAAAAAAAGAGAAGTGCGAGAAAACTACTGGCTGTTGAAGCCCAAAGCGACAAACCGTGTGAGAGAGAGAAGGCAGAGAGACGACGCAAGAGTAAGCCCCGTTGAGTTACCTTTTTTCACAAAAAAGGCGACCGCATAACTATCAGCGCTAGTGTAAGTAGCATGACGAACAAGATCATGTGTGCATCACCGAGACAGCCACGTGCAGCTGTAAGGGCTCGATGGGATGTGTTGTGCGATGCGATTGTGGGGCGAAACTGGTTGAGCTCGTAGAACCAGACGAGGTGGTTGGGGAGGGATGAAGCCGAATCCGGTCTCGGTTTTCTCTCTTTTGGTTAGAGTACGGACGGAGGTTCTGCGTGGAAAGTATACGCCTGTTGGTTGCGAAATCTTCGCGAACATGGTAGGGTAAAGAGGATGGTTTGGGATGAGACAACCGCTCGTATCTTCGCAGCTGCCTCCCATCCCTTACCCTCGCCCGGTCGCAGAAACAATCGTCACCAACGACCACTTTCCCATCGTAGAACCCCTCCTCCAACCTCGATCGAAAACCCAAGCAGCCCGGTCCTGCAACACCCCTTCACCCTACCACGAGTCCGTACCCTTTGTGCCAACAACCAACCCCAACAATGCTCCGCACAACGAAGCGTAACCCTCTGAACGAGAAAAAAAAAACATGCCGACAACCTCTTATCGACCCTCCGCCCGACGATCTCCAGAAAAAGACACGCGGTAGACGCGTCAAGCAGCGAAAACCATCGAACGCCGTAGCAAAGCGCTATCTCGAAGCGCAACAAGTCCACCCGAGCACACGAGGTAAAAGAGAAAAAAAAGAGAACCGGCAGGATGGCCACGTGACAGAATACCGCACCATTACGGCGACGGTCGCTTTCCCGAGGTGGTCTCTGATCGTGCCTAGATCTCCCCTATCACCTCGCGCTCGAACTTCTTTGCCACAGACAGCTCTTCACCGTACCATCCAATAGATCCACCTAAGCATCCACAGCCAGCGCCCATCCGTACGTTACCACGTCTCAAGCGCAAAAGAAGGTCGCAAGGTATGCCTAGCAATGCATCCGTTCTTGGTTTTCCTTCGAGATAAGATGTGTCCGGGGACTTTCCCTACAGCATGTCCTCGCCTAGAAGGCGAGAAGAAGGCTGCAATAAGGACGATTCAGAAAGAATCGGATTAAGCGGTCCTTTGCGCGTCTCTCTGTGGTGAAAGGGAAGAAAAAGTCAGCGATGGAAGCTGGAGGGTGCGGAAAGAATGGCCGTTGTTGAAACGAGCGACTCCGCAGGAGGGAGATGGCGCCGCTGAGCGACTTGGTGCACCGACTGGAACGAGGTGAAGACACCAGGTCGCAGATGGTGCACCTGTTTGAAGTTTCGTGTTTGTTTTGGAGGAAAGGAAGGAAGGAGGAACAAGCTGAGCTTGCGTTGAGCAAGAAGGAAAAAAAGTTGTTCGCACGCGAGCAAGACAACTTTTTTTGGATGCAGAAGCCTTCCGGCCGGAAAGAAGAATTTCGCGCCTCCACCAGCGCCAGGGATTCTTTGCTTTCTTCATAAGCTGAGAAGTTAACCCGCACTTTCTTCTGGGGAAACACCTTCTTCCTTTCATCGACCATCGCAAACATGCTCGCAAGAACGACTAGACGCCTTCTGACGCGGGCAACGCTGCCTTCGGGCTTGGTGCGACCTATCTCGAGGGCAGCACTTCCTTCTATCGCCTCCCAGGCACACGCCGCTCGCACCTTTGCATCCTGCACAACGGTGCGCAACTCGGCTGAAAGCGACACTTTCTTACCCAAGGGCGAGACCAAGGACGGCGGTGACAAGATCTCTTCCTTCGAGCGTCTCGAGTACCTCCTCAAAGAAACTTCGGAACCGAGCCAAGAGTCTCTCATCAAGCGACTTCCAGACGAACTAGTCGAGAGGTTGCCGATCGTAATCAGCAGCGTTCGCAACTGGAAGCCCGTCGACGCTCGTTTCACCTTACCCAAGAAGGACCGACCCGACGCCCGCGATGATGCCTTCTCAGCCTACCGTTGCGCCGACTACGTCTACAACACGTTCAGCTTCCCCTCGCTGCCGCATCTGAAGCGCTTCCACAACGAGATCGCAGAACACCTCGACAGCAGCCACGCCAAAGTGGTGAATGCCGTGGTCCTGTTCGATGCTCGATCGCGAACGCTGACGATCGGCCTGCCAGCGTACATCGGGATCCAGCCGCCGTACCCTGCCAAGCGCAACACCGAGCTGGTCCAGCGACTCTTGGCCGAATACCGTGCGCAAGAGACGCCGGCAGAGCAGAAGCGCGAGGCGACGAAGCAGCTGCGATCCCTGGTCATCCAGCGCGGGTTCAAGAGGAACTGTAATTCTCTGAGCATGTTCATCTTTGCATTGTACGAGAAGGTGCGAAAGGCGTCGCTCGACGATGTCCTTGGTACAAGGAGGTTTGCTGCTGAAGCTCACCCCCCTGGTAGTAGGCGAAGGATGGAGGCGACTCTAGCTGCCGGTGCCGACAAGAAAGCGACGGATGATGTTGCGCGAGATGCGTCACAGACTGGGCAGAAACAAAGGGGCGAAGGCCGGAAGCGAGAGAGGAAAGTGCGACAGCCGAAGAAGCAAGAGACCAATTTGGCGGATAGGCTGAGGGCAGATGATCCCAAGTTGCCCGAGGCAGGCACCTTTGTTGCCGCAGATGGGGATGCGCATAAGGAGAGCAAGGGAGTCGACGCCCTGGAGGAGAGTGTGCCCTTCCCCAAGCCCACCGCTCAAGAGATGGGGATCGAGAAGCCAACTGCGACCGAAGGAGTGTCGGCCGATGACCCGAAGCTGCCCGAGGCAGGTACCTTTGTGGCTCAGGACGGAGACGCACACAAGCCAAGCAAGGGCGTCGATGAACTGCAGGAGAGGGTGCCATTCCCAACGCCTTCCGCTGAAGAGATGTGGATGGGAAAGCCCAACGGTGGGAAAGAGTTGAAGGCAGACGACCCCAAGCTGCCTGAAGCAGGGACATTTGTAGCTCAGCATGGCGATGCTCACAAGGCGAGCAAGGGTGTTGATGCTTTGGAAGAAAGTGTGCCGTTCCCCAAGCCAAGTGCGGAAGAGATGGGAATCAAGAAGCCTAACGAGACGTAAAGAATTGTACTATATCGCCGAGTTAAAAAAGTAATATGTTTGCACAAGACCTCGAATCAAATTGGCCAACCTGCGAGCTTCTTAAAGATTTGTGTGCCCGCTCTTGTCTTCCCTTAATGAGTCCGACAGCATCGGTGTGTGGTTGCAGTAGAAAGGCTTTGTGTGGCCTCGCCTTTTGACAGGAAGAAACGATGGTGCCTGCAGACGGAAAATTGCTCGGCGAATTCAGGGCCTTTCCGCGGACCTGGAATTTGCTTCTTCGAGCTGAGCTGTTCGCGTGGGCGAGTCGAGAAGGTCTGAGCTGACCAACGACATTCACCTTCACTTCCTGATCATCTTCATCGCTTTTGTATGCTTTCTCGATACCTTTGGAGAGCATCAAAGATTACAAACCCACTCCCGAAGTGCAACAGCAAAGCGATTGGTCGACTCTCAGCTGCGATCTACACCATGACGGAAGCTGCTGACGCCGCCTCTGCCTCGGCAGCAACCAAGAAGGTCAAGCAGAACAAGCGACCGTCTCCCGAAGAGATCGAAGCCAAGCGTCGGGAACGGGCGGCCAAGAAGGAAAAGGAAGCCGCTGAAAAGGCTGCCAAGCAAGCCGAGCTTGCCGCTGCCATCGCTGCAAACGGCAAGATTCCGAATGGTCACCTTGACGAACACGGGAATGTGCTCTTTGTTCCTCGTGACTGGGCTTCAGTCCATGCAGCTGGCTCGTCGTCATCGAAGCAGAAGATCCGGATCGTCAGCTGGAACATCCTAGCCCAAGGCTTGGTGCGGAGGACGCTCTTCCCTGGTTCCGACTGCCTCAAATTCAAGGATCGATCGATAGGGCTTACTGCGGAGTTCTCGAGCCGCACGGGGCACGGATGGGATGTGGGATGCTTTCAAGAAGTCGACCGCATGGACGTGCATGGAGAGACGCTGGAAAAGGACGGATTCAGCTTCGTGTACGAAAAGGGCTACCGTCAAAAGCAGCACGGCCTGCTCGTGGCTTGGAGACAGGATCTGTTCGGCGAGCAACCGCACAGCCAGCTTACGATCGACCTCGACGCCGAGAGTGTAGCCCCTGCATCTGAGCCGGTTCGAACGGCGTGTTCGAGAGTGACTCGCAATGTGGGACTCTTCGTCGCCCTTCGCACTCGAAACGCCGGCGATGCAGCCAATGATACTTCTAGCCCGGGCCTGATCGTGGCAACAACGCATCTGTTCTGGCATCCTATGCACGCCTACGAAAGGGTGCGCCAATCAGGTATCCTGGTGCGAAGACTGCAAGAGTTCCGAGAGGAGCTTGGCGAGGAGTGGCAGCGTGCACCTTGCATCCTGGCTGGAGACTTTAACGATCAGCCTCATTCGGCAACGTATCACATGCTGACTGGTCGAAAGCTGACGCAGCACTGCTACGAAGAAGTGGCATCTTCAAGCGTTGTGCACAAGAGCATCGATGAGCGTAAGGAGAGGGGTGGAGCTTCGAATGGATTTGCACCTGGCACGACGGAACCAGCACGGGATGCTCCAGCCAACAAGGCCGTCCCGGCGATGAGCGAGGTTTTCGATGGTTTGCAGAAGCAGAATGCCAGCGAGAATGAAAAGGCGACCGATACGCAAGATACGGAGGAAGCAGAAGACGTGGATGAAGAGGCAGAAGAAGAGGGAGAAGAGGAGGAAGGCGAGGCAGATGATCGCATGCTCAAGAATTGTCGTGCTGCGACTCCGCAGGACGCTCTGCTCTCGATTGACGAGCTTCTCCAGCTGCACGACGTTGGACGGCCACGCCCGAGCTCAGCGCCGGTTCAATCTGACTCTGCATCTGAACAGTCACAAACCACGGCACCGTCCTCATCACATCTTGGCTCAGCCTACGGCTTGCATTACGGCAGTCTTCAAGATCCGTCTGAAGAGGGCAACTTTTTCGGATCACCAGCTCGAGGCCGAGAACGTTGGGACGATGCCGGATGGACGCCAGAAACGCCCAACTGTCATACGGGAGAGAGCACCGAGCCTATGTGGACCATCTTCTCGAGCCTCTTTTCTCTCACGCTCGACTACATCTTCATGCTGCCCAAGCCCAAGCAGGCTTTGGTAGAGTATCAGACGGTGACGCGACTTCTTCGCACGCACAAGACCGAAACGCTCCAACCAGGTGTGCCAAGAAAAGGAGTCTGCGCTTCAGATCACATTGCCATCGGCGCCGAGATCGAGTTGTGACTGTAGACTTGCCGAATTCGATAGAGCTTGAACCTTCTGTTACATGTGTAACTTCTGTAGTTAGTGTCTAAGTTTCGAGCTGCATATTGCGTATTGCGAGTGAGTGGTTCGTGACCAAGCTGAGGACGAAAACGCGTGTGATGCTCCACTCACTTTTTGGTGAGCAAGACGAGACCCTGAAAGTCAACGCTCGCCTTGGAATGCATGTCCTCTTTCAAAGTTGATCCGGCGTTCAAACTAACCATCTTATCACTCATCCTCGTTTCAACATTCTGCTCGTCACTCATTGCTTGGCAGTGGTCGCTTTGTGATGATGGCGGGATGACGTCTACACCGACGCAGGCAGCTCCACCGGCGCCTCCAGAACGAGGCGAAAGCCTTAAATCAAGCGATCCGATGCCACAGCCGGTCTCGCAGACCAGTGCGAGCAACACCAAAGACTCACCAGAGGCACTGCCAGCACAAAACTTCGTGATGAAAGACGCTCAAGATACGAATGGATCTCTAGACAAGAGCGGATCCTCGAAAGCGTCTGCCGTTGCTCTGCCGGATCAAGTCGACCACACAACCAGAGAAGATGGAGTGCCGGATCCCACATCATTACCCCAGAGCCCACCTCATGTCGATGCAGCATCACACGAGGCATCTCGCCATGACACCCACGAGCCGCAATCGCCAACGGAAGCACAGTCTGTGCATCAGACGGATCAGTCGGCCCCTAAGGAGGTCCGTGCTCCCACCAGCATCAAGATCGCCAATACCATTCCGGATCCAGCAGTCTCTCTCTCTGCTTCCAGACCCAACATGCTTCCACCGCCAAGGCCGAGCATGGCCGCCTCCTCATTCATCAATCCTACCCCAACATTGACACCAGGCTCGACATGGGGACCCTCGGCTGCTTCCGCTGCTGCTGCTCGAGCCGAGGCTGCAGAGCCAGGCAGGATTGGCGATCTCAAGCGCTTCACCCTGTGGGAGACCAAGACTCGCTTCTACCTCGTGGCATACAACACCAGTCAGACTCGATTCCGCATCCTCAAAGTCGATCGAACACCGCCTAGTGCAAGCATGCCTTCAAGGTCAAACCCAGACTCGGAAGCCTTGCGCAATCAAGGCGCCAGTGCAGCCAACGGCAGCGCTTCCAATCCTACCTCAACTTCGACTGCAACTCCATCCCAGACCGCCGCATCCGGACCGTCCGCAGCTAAATCTGGAGACGCGAAAGGAGATTCTGCCAAAGGTGCAAAGGCAAATGCTGCAGCAAGTACAGCAGACTGCTCCGTCCGCGGGCAACGCTATCTGTCGCTTGACGACCCGCAAATCTGCAGATTGAACCGACGCATGCTTGATGCTAAACAGGTTCCCCGCGAGACTGCAAGCGCATCCAGCAACAACGCCGCGGGTTCTTCCATCAAGAACGCGAGCGCTAGTACAGCTTTGAAAACGGCTGCCGCTGCTCCCGTTGGTAACGACATCAAGTCCAGCACCGCAACCAGTGCATCAGCCTCGAAGGCAGCCGAGACATCATCAACTTCGAGATCTTCCGGCTCAAACGCCACCTCCGCTGAGTGGGAGCTCAACGTTACATCTGACCGTGTCGTCTACTCACGTACTCAAGTCGCTGAGCTTCTTGAGATGATCAGAGAGGGCAATCGAGCTACAGGCGGTCTCCACGAAGTTGGTCGCTTCTTCGGCATCGTGGGCTTCATTCGCTTCACCAGCACATACTATATGGTTTTGATCAGTCGTCGCAGCGTGGTGGCTCTCATCGGTGGCCACTACATATACCACTGCGACGAGACCGTCATCCTCCCAGTGTGTCACCAGTCCATCCTTGCTTCACTTCCAGGGCGCACAAAGCTCATGGAGCAGGAGGAAGCGCGTCTGCTTCACCTCTTCAAGCAGGTCGATCTCAGCAAGAATTTCTATTTCAGTTACACATATGACTTGACAAAGACGCTTCAGGACAATCTCACTTCGGCTCCCGGCGATCCTCTCGAGCAAGCCAGCTCCGTCTCGCCATCCAACAAACCGCTCACTGCGTGGGGATACAACGAGAAGTTCATCTGGAATCATCATCTGCTTCTTCCGGCTTTTGCAGCGTCAGAGCACCTGCAACCTCACGAAGATCCGCGAAACGAATGGGTCCTACCGCTCGTGTACGGCTTTGTCGACCAAGCCAAACTAAGCGTGCTCAATCGGACGGTATACACCACGCTCATTGCCCGTCGGTCGCGACACTTTGCTGGCGCTCGTTTCCTCAAGCGAGGTATCAACGAGCGAGGCCACGTAGCAAACGATGTTGAGACCGAACAGATCGTCAGTGAAGCGCTCACCACGCCCTTCTTTGCACCCGGTCAGAAGCGATTCGAGCCCAGAGATAGGCACCCGCCATCCACCAAGGCTAATGGAATGCGCGGCGGCCCTGACTTGATCCGCGCAAGTCGTCTGCGAGAGAAACCTATCTCGCAGGCCTTTCCATTCACGAACACTAGCAAGACGGACGTCGAGGACTCAAAGCGACGTCTAAACCACGGCGTAGAAGACGACGAGGATGACTACGATAGCCTTCCTTTGGATGCCTCTCCACGTTACACGTCTTATGTCATGATGAGAGGCAGTATCCCAGTGTATTGGACCCAAGACTCTACCAACATGTCGCCCCGTCCTCCCATCGAGATCTCGTTGGTCGATCCTTACTACTCGGCTGCGGCGCTCCACTTCGACGAGCTTTTCCACCGATACGGTACTCCGATTATCGTACTCAATCTCATCAAGAGCAAAGAAAAGCAAGAGCGCGAGGTCAAGTTGCTCCGCGCTTTCGGAGAATGCGTCAGCTACCTCAACCAGTTCTTGCCCGCAGACAAGAAGATCCGCTACATTGCGTGGGACATGAGCAAGGCCAGTAAAGACCAGAAGCAGGACGTAATAGGTATCCTCGAAGACATCGCTCAAGAGACCCTGGAGACTACCCACTTCTTCCACTCTGGTCCCGAGCCTGGTGCTGTAAGACCACAGCATAGCGCTCGCATCGCCTCCAACGGTAGGAACGAAGCAAAAGGCTCAAGCGCGCGAAGAGAGACAATTCTGTTGCAAGAGGGTGTGGCCAGGGTCAATTGCGTCGACTGTCTTGATCGAACCAACGCAGCCCAGTTCGTCATCGGTAAAGCAGCTTTCGGCCATCAGCTGCATGCACTTGGGCTCCTCGACGATCCTTCGCTGCCATTCGACTCGGACGCCGTCAATATGCTAACCGAGATGTACCACGATCTAGGTGACACCATCGCTATGCAGTATGGTGGATCTGCTCTCGCGCATACCACAGATACCTACAGAAAGATCAACCAATGGACCTCCCACTCACGCGATGTGCTCGAGAGCATGAAACGATACTATGCAAACTCGTTCGCGGACGCAGATAAGCAAGCCGCCATCAACCTGTTCCTTGGTGTGGATCCGATGGCCCCCGACTTTTCACCGCATGTCTTTCCGGAGACGATCGTCGTGCCATCGACAGCAGCGAAGCAAAGCGCAGATCGAGAGGAAGGCGCGACAAAAGTGGTGCGCGCTGTACCCTTCCGTCCGCACTATCAGCACTGGTTCGATCCTCTTCACCTCAAGCCACGAGGGTCCATAGAGGCACGCCAGCGCAGGCTCAAGGAGATGGCCAATGCTGATGCCGGCTTCTGGGCCGAGTACTATCGACCAAGTCTGTTCACAGACCTGAACCGTCATCACGCATTCAAGATGACGGCCGTGCACCAGTACTCGCATCTGCACGGAGGTGTCTCGCACAACTCCGGTGGTCTGGGAATGCCGCACAGTCAATCCGCGGGAGCTTTGAGCATGTACTCGACCCAAATCGGTGGCACGGCTGACCTGTCGCGTCACACTCGCTCTGCATCCAACTCGAGCATGTCTTCACAGACGTTCAACCCGATGCAAGCCGAGATGATGGTCGAGTATCCCAGTCCATTCAAGCCGCGTGGTGGAGGCGCTGAGTCGTCGGCGTACAGAAGCACACAGCAACACGGGCGCCGCTCGTTAGATGATGCTCGTAGCTTCACCACACAGACGTCAGCGACCGCGGTGAATGACCCTCGAAGCCCGGTCTCGCCTCAAAGTGGGCATCAGTACTCTTCCTCCCCAGCCAACTCTACAAGCACGCTGCCGCCCTCGAAGGCGATTATCGGCGGTGTGAGGCGCTGGATCTCGATCAACCGGCCAGGAGGATCTCCTCGTCTCGGCGGTGGAGGACCGCGCAAGTCGAGCAAGCGGTACAGCATCGCATCGTCCGAAGGCGGCGCTGGCGACCAAGGCGATCCCAGGCGAAGAGACACCGCCACATCGAATCGAAACAGCGGCGTGCCAGGAGCCGGTGGAACCCTCAACTCCACCAGCGCTGCAGGAGGCTTCGACCCGCGCACGTTCAACTTTGCCGGTCGCTGGCAGACCGTCAACCCGGTAGGTCCGGCCGTCGCTGGATCGAACGTCGCCATCGAAGCCGCGCTCAACAAAGCGTGCAACCCGCACATTTCGGAAGAGGAAGAATCCGAGTATGCTTTCTACACCACCCAGTTTCTCGACGAGTACGCACGGCCGAACGACAGCGATGACCTCGACGAGATCGCTAGCACCACGGACTTGTTCAGACGGACAAGGACGGCAGTACCCGCGCTCACAGACCACCATTTGATCGATGAGAAGGACATACAGATCTACGAAGAGGGGGTGGCGATCAGCGATGGTAGGCCGACAGCGGTGGATCGGTTTGTGCGGTATTCGACAGTCGATCCGGTGCTGGTGGCGCATGCGAATGCGGTGAGTCAGTTGGCGTTTCCGGTTGCGAATTCTGGTAGTCAGCAGGCGCCGGGGTCGGCGGGAGGCGGGGGAGGGAGCGCTTTTAGTGCCATCGCGGCCGGGGCAGGGGCGGGAGGCTCGACACTGGCGACTTCGGAGGCGAAAGTGAGGGCGTATGGCTCGTGGCTGTCGTTGGGTCAGACGAAGCTGGCTAGCTTTTGAATGTGGGTTTCTTTTCTTCAATGAAACCCCATCGTTTCGACAGAGCGTGAGTGTGAGCAGAATGTGTGGCGTGCGCCGAATCGATGTTGGTGAAAAGTACAGATGATGATACAATTACAAAAGTTGTTAGCTGACCGTTTGCTATGGGCTAGATCGCGGGTCGTGCTGTGCGATGGGTATGTTGGACCTTGATTGAGGGGTCGTTGATGAGGCTTTCGGTCGTGTCACTTGAACATAACTTGAACGCTATACGTCTTGCCATCCGGATCAAAGTAACTCCAAGTGCTTGGTTCTGCTCTCCCCCTCGCCCCTGCTGCTGACGTTACCAGCCCTGTCTCCCTCCTATCGATCTCCTTGCTCTGCAGCTTGAACGCTATCGTCTCATACGGCTCCGCAGCGACCACCAGATACTGCCAATTCTTGTCCGGGCTTTCCACCTTCTGTTCGAACGCGCTCATAAACCTATGCATCGGAACCACACCTTCCTTGATCTCCGGCAGCGATATCTGAAACAACAACCCTAACCTTCCTCCACCGTCTTCGACCAGCGGCTCTCGAACCTTACTGACTCGATATCCGGGACGTCCGATCTTGACAAACTGCTTCTTCGGAGCCTCTTCGGCCGGTGCGGTGAGGAGCTTGTTCGAGTCGTACGCGTTTTCCTTTGCCTCGCGGGCCGCTCGTCGGGCGAGATTAGTCTGGTGTTTCTTACCCTGCGTATGCGCCAGATAGCTGCCTTCGTTGGTGTGCAGTGTGAGACAGAGTCGACATTCGAGCCCACCAAGGTGGTTTTTGAGGAGGTAGGGATCCTTGGCGAGGTCGATGGTTTCGAGGGCGAGTTTGCGGAGTCGATCACGACGGTCTACGTTGCTCTCGGAGGATCCGGCGATGCCGGCGCCTTTGTTGCCTGCGCGTGAGGAGAAGTCCATGCTGAGTGAACAAGGGAGAGGAAAGATGCGGTCGTGGATGGACGGTGGAAAAGAGGAGGGAAGCAAGAGAAGGTAGGTTGGGAAGGTTTCGAGGTGTGGAGCTGAGCAGCTTTCCCGATGTCCGAGATCTGAATTTCCGGAAACAAGATGTTACACCTCACACAGCGACAATTTGGAGCTGAGCGCAAAATTCCGGACGATCACTCCACATCCAAGAAAAGCGCAGGAAACGCGTTCACAAGCCTCGAAGCGCCGAGATACACGCAAGCTGAGGCAAAAGAGAGCGCTTGAGCCACCTTTGACACTGTCTCGTTCCAACACCACCATCGCTCTTTGCCGTCGTCACCCGCCTCTCTCTACTCTTCCAGCATAGGCATATCGAACAACACATCACCATACACATACACGACGACAGAGGCACAACGCACAATGATCAACTTCCACCCCGGCCAGACTTGGTCTTCCAACCCATCCCAGGCCTACTCACACCTCAGCACGCCTTCCTTCAGCTCCGCAGCCGCCTCGTCTTCATCCGACCCGACCTCGCACACCTCGCAACCCATCGTTACCGGCACGTCCGTCCTCGGGCTCAAGTACAAAGATGGCATCATGCTCGCCACCGACACCCTCGCCTCGTACGGGTCGCTCGCACGTTTCATGGACATCACTCGGATCTCGCAGTTCGGTCAGAACACGCTCATCGGCGCCAGTGGAGACATGAGCGACTGGCAGTACGTCCAGCACATGCTGAACAAGCTCATCACCTCGGAAGACGTCGCTGCGGACGGACACCACTTGACACCGACGCAGATCTACGCGTACCTGGCGCGGGTGATGTACAAGAGGAGGAGCGACATCAACCCGCTCTGGAACTCGTTTGTGCTGGGCGGCGTGGACGCGAAGGATGGAACGCCGTTCCTGGGCTACGTGGATCTGCTGGGTACGACGTTTACGAGCAGCACGATCGCGACCGGCTTCGGCATGCACCTGGCCCAACCGCTGTTGAGGAAGATGGTCGAAGGTAGGGAGGAGAGTCTGACGGAGGAGGAGGCCAAGGAGATCTTGGAGAACTGTATGAAGGTGCTGTTCTATAGGGATGCGAGGAGTTTGAATAGGGTATGTATCGTGCGATTCGTGGTGCTTTTGATGGAAGGTTTGCTGACTCTTGACTCTTTTTCTCTACGTTGCTTCCTTTTGCTTCGCATTGCTCGATCCGCACCTTGTGCTCTGCGTCTTTTGCTTTCATCTTCTGCTGTGCGACTCTCACCTTGCACTCTTTGCTCAACAGTTCCGTGTCGCCAAGGTCAACAAGGATGGCTGCGAGATCTCAGAGCCATACAGCGTCCCCACGTCTTGGGGCTTCGCGGAGATGCTGCGCGGCTACGGTCCTCAGACTCAGTAAATGGCGCTCACCGGACCTCGAATGTTCCTCTACTTTTCTCATTCGACACTCGCGCATGTACCAATATATCTGTTTCCACTTTTCTTGGTCTGATTTGCTTTCTCGGCTCAAAGCGCGATTCGATCCTTTCTGTGGACGGCCACGGCCGAAGCCGTCGGACAGTCGTACCTTGTCGATCAGGCACACTTGTTTGCACTATCGCGGATGACCGGTGCAACCCGCCGTCCACTCCGACGGGAAGCGAGCGCGGATCGCAGTCGCGCAACTGGCGTTTGCAGCGCCTTTCTTGGACCGAGGAAGCGAACGCCGTTAATCTGGTTCCCGCGCTGCACAGACGAGCTTTGATTCGTCAATGCCAAGCCAAGGCTTGACGCCACATAAAATGTTGTTCGTCTATCGGAACAGCCGTGGAACAAGATTGAGTCAGGCACCGGTGACTGCATCTGAACCTTCGAGAGTTGTCGGATGTCGTCCGACGAATGATGACCATTAAGACCGTGACTGTAAAAGGCGAAGATGAAGAAAAGCCACTTCTGGTATTCGAGCGTTCTGTCGCAAGGCAACACCGACGACGGCGAACTCGGAGATAAGTGTCAAGAGCGACCAGCGCGAGTGTCGATCATCCTCGAGACGCGGTGTTGCGACGGAAGGACTTGGCAGTGATCAACACTTTCAAGCCTCGGCTCAACTGAGACCGGCAAAAGTCGAGCAGCAAGCACGGTGGCATAAATCGCGCAATGCTGTGACCAAGGTGGGCGAGCGGGTGTGTGTCAGTCAGTTTCAACACCTTGCAGTGGGAACGGCTCAGGTGGGACGGGAAGCTAGAGTGTCGTCACGGAACAACGGCGGCTTGTGTGGTGGGATCTCAAGCTCATGAACCCACCTCATCGCTTGCCACAGGGAATCTCATCCCTGTGGCAAACTCACAATAGCCCCACTCTCAATCACCTTCGCGCGTGAACACGCGTCGCTCACCCTGAGCCGCTCGCTTTGAATATCACAAAGCAGCACTGACCTGCTCACGGATCCGTCGGTATCCGTTCTTTTGAAATGTGATTGACCCGAAGAATCCGCGGAATCACTCACGCAAAATGGTCGGTAATCGCCCTTCGCTCTGCCTCGCCTCGAATGTCGATCGTTGACTTCTGCACGTTCGAACGTCCACAAATGAAACAGCAGGCGACACCGACCGCCGAGTCCCACCCTGGCTGGTTTTCATCTCGGTCACACCGTTTTTTCATCTCGGAGGAGATGCCCACCAAACCCACCGTGACCTACGAGTGGCAAAGGAACCTTGTTTTTACCTCGGCGTGCCTGCCCCCGAAAACCTTGTGCAGTAACAACATGTCAGGTTCTGCACCGACACGGAATATATCGCCGTCCGGATCGTCTTTCGACTGCTGACTGCAGTTTCCTCCTTCACACTTGTGCTGAACGGGTCGATTGTAGTGGAACCGTCCAGCTGGCCGGTCTAAGTCAGATCACTTGACACGAAACCAGCATCTCAGAAGAGAAGCGACCCCGTCGGCTCTGGCGAGCTTTCGGTCAATTCATCTCCGGTCTCGCGCATCACCTCCCACACTCTAATATCGAGGGCGCCTCGCCACCCCCTGTGTCCACACCAGCTTTGCTGGTGACGAAAAAAACGAGCGCCCCCTTGTTCATCTCGTGACTGAGAAAGCGGAGAATCCGAACCGGAATCACACATCTGGATATCGGCTGGTTGCCGATGAAAAGTCGTGCTGCCGCTGCAGCTCCCTGTGACGTCTCAATCAACGCGCGTTTCGTTGTCATCAACAACTCCTTAGTTGCCATTTGTTCATCTTGATGACATTTTCCGTACAACGCAGCCGAGTGTGCTTACACACCTCATATGTCCGTTCAGGAGGCGATGTGATGTGATTAGATGAAAGAAAAGCAACGTAATCCCGTTGACGTTACAAAGGGGAGAGCGGAACTGCCGTCCCTTTTGCCACCGTCTCGGCGTATCGCATGCTGGTCATCACCGTCAACCCACGTTTTTTTGCCACTACCCAACCCCACCTCGAAAACCTCACTTCACAGCCTCGTTTTCACTTGCAGTCACAACGGGTGGGGAATTCCTGCAGACAAGTCAAAGACGCCTACTGTCACGGATAAGCGGGCAGCTGCAGAACGAGGGTGTCCACAGTCAGCGACGTTCGGCCCACCCGGAATGAGCGCTGTTGCTGCTCTGCTGCGTAGTTGCTGTGGTGGCGCGGGCGACTGCCGTTGTGTCATCTGGCTGAGTTTACTCCGGACAAGCCTGGCTCTCTTCCGAAACGAACGAGGTATAAGAGACCCACTCTCGAGGATGGCTGTTGTTGGATCTCTTTTTCCCCAAGCCTCCTTTCGTCCACTTTGTCTGATCCTCTCTCTCCTTCCCACAAACACATTGTCGATCCTTTCTATACCAGAGAAGACTGTTCTTCCTCTAGCTTTTTCGTCGGTAGCATCGCCGCTGCAGCATGAAGCTTTCTCTGGCCTTGCTGCCGCTCATCGGGCTTGCCATAAGGCAGTCCTCTGCCATCCCGGCTCAGCGAGGTTCGGACGACCACGGCGATGTCGGCATCGAGCAACCGTCGACCGAGCACGGCATCGGTAAGCGCGACTACTACAAGCCCCCCGCTCATCCATGGTACTGGAAACCCCCTGCTAAACCCGAGTACTGGAAGAACAATGGGCCCCCCGCCAACCAGAGGTACTGGACCGACTGGTTTCTTTCATACGTTGGTGATGGCGGTGGTGCCGCGGGTATCGATGGTAGCCCCAATAAGAAGGTACATCGTCGTAGTCAGCAGCCGGAGTCGTACGGTCCTGACATGGCTCAGAACCGACGCGACACAGATTCGGCAGGCTCCGACTTCTGGCTCGGCACCGACCTCCTTGGTGGTGATGGTGCTAACGGTGTCTTGAAGAACGTTGCTGGCGATATCAGGAGCCTTGGTCAGGATCCAGAGTCGTACGGTCTTGGTCCGACGCCAGGTTCGGGTCACTGGCCTGGTCATCAGGATCAACCTTCGAACGAACACGAGCACCACCACGAGCACGATCATCACGAGCATCACCACAAGCACGAACACGACCGCGAAGATGAGCACGGCCACAACCACCACGACGAGCGCGGTCACGGTGGCTCTTCCCACCACTCTGGTCGAAATACTAGTGGCACATGCAAGCAACGCGACTTTACTCCTCGAACCCGTCACTTCGACTGGACTCTCACTTACGGTCAAGATGCTCCCGATGGCTTCCTCAAGAAGCGCATCCTGATCAACGGTCAGTCTCCCGGTCCCCTCATCGAAGCCAACGAAGGTGATACCATCGTCGTCAAAGT
This sequence comes from Sporisorium iseilematis-ciliati, assembly GCA_001748505.1. Lineage (NCBI taxonomy): Eukaryota > Fungi > Basidiomycota > Ustilaginomycetes > Ustilaginales > Ustilaginaceae > Sporisorium > Sporisorium iseilematis-ciliati. The sequence goes on along the minus strand of MJEU01000043.1, from coordinate 99,288 downwards.
GAAAAACTTCCTCGACCAAGGCACCTCCATCCACTGGCATGGCATGTTCCAGAACAGCACTCCCTTCATGGATGGCATCGCCGGCTTCTCCCAGTGTCCCATCCCTCCTGGCGGTCATCTCACTTATCGCTTCAAGATCGAAGGTCAATACGGCTCGTACTGGTGGCACAGTCACTCCAAGATGCAATACACCGATGGTCTCTATGGCGGGCTGATCATTCACTCGAAGAGGGACCCATACCAGAAGTGTAGGGACTACGACGACGAGCGTTACTTCTTGTTCGCCGACAACTATCACGATTTCGCAGATTACATCGTTACGCAGCTTCTCTCTGCTCAGGGATACAATGGAAGTGCGGCAGCACCATCTCCGCAGTCGGGACTGATCAATGGTAAAGGTCAATTTGACTGTGCTGCGGTAGCACGCGCGACAACTCCGCAACCCGGTTGGCCCACCAAATGCACCCAGCTTCCCACGCCAACGATGGATATCGAGCCCAACAAGAGGTACCGATTCCGCCTCATCAACACTGGCTCGCATGCTCAGCACATCATCTCTATCGACGACCACGAGATGTACGTAATCGGTGCCGATGGAACTCCCGTCAAGCCTCACAAGGTCCACCGTATCCCGATTCACAACGGTCAGAGGCACGACGTTCTAGTCGACACCAACGTCGGTAAGGATGGAGACAGCTTCTCGCTGCGTTCCACCATGATGACAGGCTGCTTCGCCTTTGTCGACCCGCTCCTCGACCCCGTCGCCAACTTGACGCTGCAGTACAGGCAGCCTGGTAGCAACGTCCGTCCGCGCCCACCCATTCCGCACGAGTGGAAGATCACCATGGGCAGCGAGTGTCAAGATCTCAGCGATGCCGACCTCATCCCTGCCATCGACACCTCCGTACCTGCCAACCACAACTCGCAATCGCTCGGCATCTTCAATTCTCAATTTGGTAATCTTCAGCTCGCCAACGGCACCACCCTTGGTCGTTTCTTCATCGACAACATCACGCAGACCAACTACGTCAACAAGCCCTACCTCGAAGTCACACACGCCGGCCAACGAATCAACTCGTCCACGATCGCTTCGTTGGTCGTGCCCGACGATCTTTGGGTGGCCGACTTTATCATCAACAACGAGGACACGTTCCTCGACCATCCGTTCCACTTGCACGGCACAGACATGCACGTCGTCGCCCGAGGCCAGGGCAACATGACGCAGGCTCAGTGGCTTGCGCTGAACCAGAACGGTCAGCCGCAGGGAGTCAACGCTACGGGATTGAACCTGGTGAACCTGCTGAGGAGGGATACGGTCACGGTGACGAGGTCGAGCTACATCGTGGTCAGGATCATTGCTGATTTGCCTGGCACATGGCCGCTCCACTGCCGTAAGTGTGCAACGACAAAGCTTTCTTGACCTGAACATACGACTGACTCTTTCTTTTTTTTTTTTTTTTGTTTGGATGAATTAATAGACATCGCGATGCATGTCGCCGAAGGGCTGATGGCGGTGGTAGCGATCCATCCGAAGAAGATCCAGGAGCTGGAGTTCAGTCAGGAGGTGTTGGACTTGTGTCCCGTTTCCGGCGCGGCTTTGAACGAGATCGAACCTGCTTAGTCTGCGTTGCCGAGCGTTTTTCTTCGACGAGCCCTCTTTCTCCTGTCTCATCATCTACTCTCGGCTACTTGCTTTCTTCTACACCACATTGCTTTCTTTTGACTTAGCCTCCTCCTAAGCGTCCACGGACAATCAAATGTCGGTTTGCACACATCAAATGTTCTTATGCACCTTTTTTCTCAATCTCACTTTCTTTGTAAATGTTTGCACAGGTTAACAGCGCTGCTATAGCCGTGACGAGGTAGGAGGATCGTCGTGTGTGAACACTATTGAAGATGTCCTATGACAAGGTTTGAGTTGCTTATGACAAAACGCGTAGTGCCGGTGACATCGGACTTTCTTCTACGCACTTTTGCTCCTTTTTCTTCCAACACCTTCCAGCTCAACAGCGTCGACTCACGCACAAACAACACCAGCTTTTGCCCCAAACGTTCTGCCACACCTTTCTCAATCGAAACCTTGGTCGTGAGAGATTTGCGCAATTTGACAGCTTGCAGAGTCGCCCCGTGCAGATCTCGGTACCAGCTTTATAACCCGCTTGCATGACGTTGCGCGCGCAGATAGGGAGAGGCCTTTGAACGCGTGCGCCAGGGGCGTGAGCAGGTGATCGTACCCCCGTCCTGCCTGCGTCGAGACCGTCCGAATTGCCTCCAAACTGTGGGCTCAGCATATGGAATGATGTCTGGGCAAACGAGCTGTCAAGTGCATTTTGTTTGGACCGGATCGTGGGAACCCTTGCCTTCTTTCCGAAGATAAATGGGGTCAGGTGAAGAACCTCCTTCCTCGCACGCTGTGACAGCATTCGCCGACGTGCACGTGCAACGACCAAAGCTAGAGCCACTACTTGCATATGTATTTTGCTGCCGCTGGTGTTGGCGCTGAAGTGCTCCAACAGGCAATCGCTTCTGGTCTTTCTCCGCATTCCAAGCTCGACAGCGGCCGGAACATAGATGCGCACGGCACCCGCGGTAGTCTAGGCTGTAAAAAGGTAAGTTGGCAGACTGTGCCGCATCTCGCACGATGTCGTCCCAGATCCTTCTGACCAGAGATGCGCGAGAGGCCGCGTTAGCGTAGAGGTGCTGCACGTATCCTTCGTGAGATGCAGCGACGTTGTTCATGAGGCGATCAAGTAATTCGAAAAGCATGGCAGAATCAACCAGGACGGGCAAGCCACGGAATGTCACCCCCGGACTCTGCGGCTTTCATCCTGACAGCGGTACGGGCCACTTTGCGGAATGTGTCGATCCTGGAATTGTCTTCATGTTTGGCCAGGTTGGTCATCTCGAGGCCTTGGAGGCGCGTTTGACACCGTCAGACAGTCTGGTCTTTCTCCGCATTCCAAGCTCGAACGCCTTCGCTTCTCGAATTCGCCCAGCAATCCCATGCTCGACTTTGGCCGAGAGGCTACGGAGGCATTCAATCGGATCCCACCGGAGCAAAGAAGAGGAGCATACGCTAACCCCCTGATTCTCCTGACAACTCTTTCGACGAAGCACACGAGTTTCACCTGGCACTCTACTTTCTTGCGAGCAACGCTTTCCGGATGCCAGATCTACGACTCTTGACGAACAGAGTCGATCCACGACCTGTTTTGTCGCCTGGGAAGGCACCAGAGAGGCTCGTCAACGAAAAAAAAAAAACCTCTGCTCACGTCCTCGACAACGGTGCACCACGACTGGCGTTGTAACGAAACTTCGCCCAGCAAGGCTTCGCCCAGAGAGGCAGCGTGCCCTGGAGCCCGTGACTTTGGAACATCCCCGTTGGGCAGTTCCGTTAGCCGGCGAGCAGCAGACCTTGCGCACTCGAGCTAACGTGCCTGCGACGCGGCCCACAGGCGCTCAACAAAAGGCTAGTCGACGGGTTCGCGGTGCTCAAACATCGTGATTCATCTACTGGACTGGTTTCCCAGTAGCGACACCTCGACGTTCAAGGCTCACCATCCTTGACATCTTTTGCCGGTCCTTCGTCTTCTGCCGGTCCTTCGTCTTCTGCCGGTCCTTCGTTTTCTGCCGGTCCTTCGTCTTCTGCCGGTCCTTCGTCTTCGACCAACGGCAATGAAGTTGATTCAAGCTCGCTGTCGTCTTATTTCAAGGTATATCCGCAGCAGTCTAAGGCAGCTCAGCCGTCCGACAAGAAAGTTTGCGGTAGCAAAGACGTGGAGCAGTCAGAGCAGGCGCAGTATGCCCCCCATCATCCAGGGTGAGACTACTCAGGCCTACTCCTATCGAGTCGGACCTGCCCTTCAACCAACATCTCGTGAGTGTGTCCAAAAACTGCCGATGTTGTTCAAAATACGGTCGAGCGTGTCCAAGACACGTCCACAGACGGGCACGCGTGTCACACAGGCAAACAAGCATGTCGATCAGACGAACAAAGTCGTCCAGGCGACGGCCAAGCATGCTCAACAGACCATGAAAATTGCGAGAAGTTACTGGTACAAGTACAATTGCGAAACGAAGTGCGTGTGCGACGTATGATGTGACTTCTCCCTCAGATGATACGCAGACTCCAAGCGCCATCCTTCGGCACTCCAGCGTTCTCGCCCAAGCCGAATCCTAACTGCTTCAACACCTCCGCACTAGTGTCGTGACCCGTAGCCTTCATCAGTTGCACCAGATCTTCGCAGACGATATGACGACCTGAATGGTACGCTGTGCCGTCCGAGTCGTTCACAAAGATCAACGGCAGCAGGAAATGCGCTGGAACAGTTCCCTGCTTGACCGTTGTCGACAGCTTCCCCTTCAACGCTTCCCTCAGCATGTCCTTAATGGCTGGCAAGGTGACGCTGATAACCACTTCCGGATCCATCCCCGCCGTAGCGGGACGCTTCGAATGATCGACCTTCAGCGGTCCCAGATTCCCAACCCAAACATCCAACGGTATAGCATCAGCCGTGATCGCTGCGGGAACGATAAAGTTGGTCACCGTGGTCACCAAGCTGTGTTTCGCCTGATCGTAGGTGGGCATGGAGGTAATCAGCGGGAACGGCGTCATGGGCACCTCGCACGGTCCTTCGTCTTTGCTTGCTTGTGTGGCACTGGTGTCAAAGTACGAGTATTCGAATCGCGATACTCCGATCACGGTCCAGACAAAGGCATCGTCTACCTCATCGACCACTTTGACGCCGGACGAGTTCTCCTTGGGAACGGAAACAGTCTTCGGCGTGACAAAGACAACCGAGTTGCTTTCGGGCGTCTTGTGAACGTCCGTGGTATCGCTGGGAGGCTCACCCGTCCCCAGTCCTTCTTCGTGCGTCTGGGCAAAATTGACGGCGAGTGGCTCCGAACCTACTCTTTCGGGAGAAAGGTGAGCCCAAGAATTAGGAGTCATAGCACAGAGGTAGCTGCGTGGAGTGGAGAAATTGGCTTCGAGGTGTTCGGAATCGCCAAAGATGGTCTCGGTGTCGCTGCTCGGCACGAAGCGCATGAGGGCAACTTTTTGAAGTTGTCCGACAGGGCCGTACAGGTTGAGGTCGTCGCTGGATTTCTCGGATGTGCCATTCATGCTCGTAGAAGCGGGATTGGCGGCAGATGATGAGGAGGCAGCGGTGGAAGATTCGCCGCCTTCGATCTTGATTGCGTTTTGCATGCTGCTTCCTGGTTTGTGTGAGCCATTGCTAGCCGTCGCTCCCGCGGGCGCGGACGGCGAGGCGCCAGCGTTCGTGGTAGACTTGCTGACAGCAGCCAGCTTATCGCGCAACGTCCGATCGATTGCCACTCTGCGCGACTTGTTCCCCGAGCCTGCAGTCAGAAGTTCAGCGGGCGGATCGAGCTGTGGCAGTTGCACTTGGCCTTTATCCACCTTGCATACGACGAGCGGATCACTACTGAACCCTGTATTGACGTCCGTGAGCACAATGGCTGAGCCGTACGTGACGCTGTCTTCCTCTGCACCTGCAAGGTCGGCCAGCGGTGGTCTGGAGATGAGCGTGATTCGATAGGTGGACCATTCTCCGCTATGGACTGTGAGGTCACCGCTCGTGCTGCTGTGCATGTACTTGGTTCGTGCCGTCTGCGAGTTGATGCGGTTGAAGAGGGAGACGAGCGAACCATTCTGGAGTTGATTCGTCTGACCTCTTGGCTTTGCTGTCTTTTTGGAAGATTTGGAGATGATCGTCACGGGTGCGGACTCGAAGGAAGCCCAGGCTAGGCCCTTAGGAAGGCGGGAGAGCACCTCGGTGTTGCTGTCAGCTGCGTCGTTGGCTGGGCTTCCGACGCTCATTGCTGGGGAGAGCGCTTCGGCAGCTCGTGACTTTTTGAGCGGGCTGAAGATCGGAAGATGCGGTTCCAAACCAGAAGGTCGAAGGAGGTTGAGCTGCAGTCGGAAAGACTTGGATCTCCCCGTCGGCGTGACGTAGAGCGATCGCATCTTGGTCTCGAGCCGACTATCGAGCACAGCAACATTCTCGTTGGAGAAGAACTCATCCGTGTCCCCACGAACGAGTAAGCTGACGCGACACTGATCCTCCTCTTCCGCATCTTCCGAGGTGGACGAAGTGGTGAGAGTAGCAGCTCCGTGCTCTGCATACCTGCGCAAAGGACCCGTGACGCTGATGATAGGTGGAGGATTGAAGAAGCGCTTCTCCGAGCCATAGCTCTTCTGCGCTACTGAGGCATGTGCACATCGAATGGTGGTCATCTTGGTCTTGGATGACTCACCAGCCGAGATGGGGCCAGTGACGGTATTCGGTTTGGTCAGAGTATCAATGCTGGCGATGTACTCGGAGATTGCTTTCTCGACCCTGCTGCGACGTTCCATGGGCCCGATCTCGCGATACTTTCGCTTGCCGAGCACCTTTTTGGGTTTCTTGACAACCTTGGGCTGCTTTTGGGGTGATGGTTTGGGCTTGACAGGTGTTGCTTCGGTCTCCTTTGGAGCTTCTGTTGCGAGACTGGAAGAGACTCGAGCTTGTAAGCTGGCCATGAACTGCTCCAAGCTTGCTGCGAGTGCTTCGTCACCAACTCCGCTGGATTTTGGCTCGCCTTGGTTTGTCGACACTGCTGCGGAAGCATCCTGAATGGCGCTTGGCTCAGTGGGAGTAGCCTGCGGTTGTGTGGATGCCTCTGTTGCAGAAAAGAGATTTGCTTCTCGGAGCAGATTGTCGACAAAATTTTGAGCAGCATTGTCCGCAGAAGTAGAAGCTGCCTGATTGTCGGGGGTTGCGGGTGCTGTTTGCGTGACAGAGGCGGAGGTGAGCTGCGGGATTGCTTGTGCGGAAGCATCGTCTGTCTGTGCTGGTGCAGGTGAGCCGGACATGGGTGTTGGCATGAGTGATGCGATGAGTGATTCGAAAGAGGCGATGTCCTCGGCTGTAGCTGGTGTGCCTTCGCCTTGTGTTGGAGTGTTGTAAGTGGTGTTGACATTCGATGCGTCGAGGGGAGTGTGATGCGCTTCGGATTGAGTGCCAAACTGTCCAGCAAGCCCTGCAGTGAATGCTTGGATCTGTTCTTCCAGCGAGGGTTCTGGCTGAGTCGAAGTGACTTGCGATGCGGAAGCGGCTGGAAGGAAGCTCGCCAAATTGGCCGCATCGAGTGAAGGGATTCCATCCATGATGGTGAGGTCTGGCGCCGACGGATGTTCCGACGTCGCTTCTTTGTTGCTGTTGCTGCCGTCTTGCTGTTCGCTACTGGACCCGACGGATGCTTGTGTTGCTGAGGAGCTGTCGTTTGGTTGTGACTGCGCAACAGCAGCGGCCGAATCTATCGACTCGCCTGCCTCCATTGTGACAGTGCTATGAGCGGGCTACAGTTGAGCAAACGCTGAACATTCACACGGTCGTTTGAAAGGTTGCTGCGGGTTGTGATCCGACGGAAACAAAGTGACGAAGCTGAGCTTGATACAAACTCGAAAGAAAGAGGGTGATCCGATGAAGTGTGGGATCGTTGCAACGCCGCCCACTTGTGTGGCCTCCTGCTCGATGAAAGGGAGAGCTTGAAGAGCTTTGTCTTGTGATACCGGCGCCTCCGATGATTGAGCTCAGTGTGCTCAGACTCCCTTGTGATCTTGAAGAGTATAGGTGACCGAGTGACAGTATGAATGGGAGCGGTGTGACGTTTGAGAGTTGAAGGTTTGGGTTCTTCTCAAAGAGAAAATTTCAAGGCAGCACACCACGGAACAACTTTTTCCAAAATCAACTCTCCACTCAGCTCCGCAATCCGAGTTTCCTGCATCCTCAAAAATCAAATAAAAATCAACCCAAAAATGTGACACAAAAATCGGCCAAAAATTGTTCCACCCTCTCAGCGCAGTGACGCTGTGACGCTGCAGGCTCGGCTCCGAGAGCGCAGTGCTGAGTTGGTTGCTGCGTGTGTCGCTGCCAGTGTGCTCATCAACGCATTGAGCATTGTGCAACAAGGTTCAAAGCTTGACGCGACTTTCCGCATTTCTGGAAGCAATGCGTGATAAAGCGTTGAGCAGTTGGTTGTCTTCCTTTTTGTTCGCCACAAGCTTTTCAACTGCGCAATCGAGAAGTCCTCCTCTTCTTTCTCAACCACAACATACTCCGCTCATCTCTCGATCCCCAGACATAACCCACACACCCACACACAACCACTACCTCCACCACTCTTCACTCCAAAACAACTCACACAACCATGTCTGACGCAGAGGTCCCACAGCCCAAGCCCGAGGGCGGCGAGCAGCTCAACATCAAGGTCAAGGACGCCGATGGAAACGAGGTCTTCTTCAAGGTCAAGCGCACTACCAAGCTCTCCAAGCTGAAGAAGGCGTACGCCGAGAGGATGGGCAAGCCCGAGAACAGCGTCCGTTTCATCTTTGACGGTCAGCGCATCGGTGACAACGACACTGCCGAGACTGTAAGTACTCTTCCGTTCGCCGTGCGGCATTGCGCAGCATCATCGCATCATGTCACACTTGCTGCGCAGTTCCGCTCGTCTGCTGAAAGAGCGACTCTCATTGCTGACACTGTTGATCCCCTTTTCCGCACGACTTCTTCGACTTCTTCCGCTCGCATCGACTCTTGATCTGATCGCACAACAGCTCAACATGGAGGACCAGGACGAGATCGATGCAATGATCGAGCAGCTCGGTGGATGCTAAATCAGCTCGCCACTTGATCCTCAGTCGTCCGACCCAACTCCATATACCCTCTCGAACTTTTCCATCCGCTTCATGAGCCAGCATCGACAAGGGCTGCTTTGCATCATCTCCTTCCACCCAAAGCCGTCTTCACGTCTTCTACCGCATCAGCGGTTTCGGGGCATGCGCAAAGCTTAGAACCAACCGGCTTCATTTCGATCGACACCTTTGCGCTCAACCCGCAACCCGCAAACCGTCGAGTGTCATGCCGCATCCCTCCGCATCGCCTTTTTCATCAGCACCTTTTGCTTTCCGCCATTCAACAACAACCGCACCACCCTCTCAAGACGATTCTTGACCATCATCATCAACCCTCAAGTTCCCCGCTCTTGTGGCATTCGGCATCAGCACGCACAAAGCAAACCGGTCGAATGTCAAAACACTTGTACTCCATCTTCACTTCTTTCCAGCAATTGTATTTGTTTCCAGCCTTTGATATCGCCTCCGTCTTGATTTGGTGGCTTGGCTTCGTTCGACTTTTCTTTCCGCCCACTTGGCAGACGGTGTTTCGTTTTGCTTCGTCTCATCTCGGCCGCGGCTCACGGCGGTTGTTCGCAAAGGCTTGCTGTGCTCAGTCGGGCCGATTGCGACCCGCACACACACAATCTGGCAGATGCGGGACGTAGGGAGAAGAACAAAGGAACAGGGTATCGTTATTGCCAAAAAGGGGAGCAGTGCTCTCACTGCGAGGGTATCGCGCAGAAGCAGCCAGGGTGTGGCAGGACATCCGTGTCTTGTTGTCCCTTACACAGAGCTGGCTGCGCGATCCTTTCCGTGTAGCATGCGGCTAGACCTTGGTCCGCCTCCTTCCTCCACCGCCACACCTGCAGCACAGCACGTCGGCGATGCAGTTGAACGTGGCCGTGAGGCACGAGGCTACCGCCGAGACGCTGTTGTTGCTCCGAAAAGGTTTTGCGTCAGTCTTTCTACTCTGAAATCTCTAGCGAGGAGGTGGAGAGGGAGAGAGGGGAGGGAGGAGGGGAAGCTTACATGGTGTGCAAGATGCTACCGATGGCCGAAAAGATGGTGTGGAAGAGGCCGGCGATGGCCGAGACGATGCTGTTGAGGCAGGAGGCGACGGCTGTCGTACGAGTTACCAAGTGTGTGAGTTTGAGAGCTTTGTAGAGCGAGAGCGGGTTTAGATTGGAGAGCTAAGACTTACCTCCCATGTTGGACGATCTCGTGAAGGCGGCGTAGAAAGTGGCGTCCGGTGTTGTTTCTAGAGCGTGTCGAAGAAGAGCTGACGGTCAGATGTCGGTATGGGGATGGAATGGTCTCGACGATGACCCGCAGAGGATGATGCTCCTTAAGTACCCTTTTTACCACCTCTGAGAACCCTAGCCATCGACCGGGTTCAGTGCTAAACAAAGTCTCAGATGCGGGTCGCCCATGTGCACACCTTACGACCCTGTGTCACCACTTTGCTCACACCCGCACAAGCCGAAAAGCTTGACAACGCGCTCCGTCACCACACAGCTCCTCAGCAGCAGCAGCAAGCAAGCAAGCAAGCGACTCGACCTCTGTACTCCGCAGCAACGCAAAAGAGCGCAAAAGTATGACGTCCTATCCCGACGCCTCAAATTTTTTGGACGTGGCTTGGCAAGCCGACCGCATGAACGCTGTAGCGGAGTGCGGAGACCGCAAGCGCAAATGCGCAGCTGATACACCACCGGCAGCAGCAGCAGCAGCAGCAGCAGCACACGAGGGTCGCGTGGGGCTGAGTCACTTTTTCGGTTCAAGGGTCCAAGGGTATTTCGTCGGTCTCGGGATGCTGCTATCTACACTGCCTCAAAGCAACGCAGAGAAAGAGAGTGAGAGTGAGACGTCACAGCTGCTTGCCTTCAAAAGGGTCCAATTGTCGGGAAACAAGGACAACAGAGTCATCATCGCGCTGCAACAGATGAGAACATCCCGCCGCCGCCCCTGAGCGAGTCAGCCGAAGAGTAGCCGAAGACAACTCTACATTCACAATCAGCTTCTCCGACTGGCCGACCAAGGCCCAGAGTCTTCGCTACCAGACGCCGGTACAACAGGCTCGCGTTCCACTGACGTCGCCCAGCTTGTTGGAAGCGCTAGACGTAGCCGCCGGGCCACATCAACCACCACCACCACCACCACCACCACCACCACCACCACCACCACCACCAATCCCTCTCTCTCATATCACATCCCAAAGCACAAACACAACCTCAAAACATCACCCCCTCACCTCTCGCACACTCGCTCTTCGATCACAATCTGAATCAACGAATTTCATGCAGAAAGTAAAATGTAGTACATAGCCGGCCAAAAAACTTCCCTTTCAATCAGAGTGGTGTCTGTGTGCTTTTCCTCCCTTCCCTTGGCTCTCTACAACATCCCCGCCATCTGCCCCAACGCCGCCCCCTGCTCCGGGTACTCCTGGATAAACTTCAGCTGCGCCCGGCTCGCATTCTCGTACGTCAGCGCGTTCACCAACTCCGGTTCCGTCCTGGCAATCTTGGCCGAGCGCTCAAAGTACTCGATCGCATCCTGAATCTTGCCCTGCTGCAGGCTCAGCTGCGCCAGCGTGGCCACCGCCACATCGCAGTCCTCGTCCTTCTCCAACGCTTGGCGGCAGAGCTCCTCCGCCGCTCCGATGTCCTGCTTCCACTGGAACAGCGCCAGCGCCTTGTTGATCATCGGCAAGACGTTGGTCGACCCGGTCTTGGACGACTCGATCTCGATCGCCTTGTCGAACTTCTCCATCGCCTCCTCGAACTTCTGCTGATCGAGCAGCAGCTCGCCGTAGTAGTTGTACGCCTCGGACGACGTGTCAAAGTTGCGAAGCAGCTTGCGGAAGGCGGCGGTCGAGTGGCCGATGTTGCCGTTCTTGTAGTGGGCCACCGCGTACTGCACCTGAGAAAAGATGAACGTGTCGTCGAGCGAGGTGGATTTCTCGTAGTCCTTGATGGCCGCGTCGAACTCGCCGAGGATGAAGTTGACCTGGCCACGGTGGTAGTAGATATCCGGGTCTTCGGCGTCGGCCTCGATGGCCTTTTCAAAGTCCTTGAAGGCCGCCTCTTTATCGGACAACTCCATGTGGACCGAAGCCTTCTTGACCCACGACTGGACGTAGTTGGGTCGGAGCGATGTGCTGCGCTCCAGATCCGCGAGTGCTTCCTTGGCGTTGCCAATGACGAACTTGAAGGTGCCGCGCATGTTGTAAGCGTTGGCCTCGAGGTCTTGGTTGCTGAGCCCTTGCTCGATGGCCTCGTTGAACAGCGTGAAGGCGTGAGGGTAGCTCTTGGCCTCCAAGGCACCGTACGCCTTGAGCAGCGTCTCGTCACCTTGGCTGGGCGATTCAGGCAGAGTAGGCTTCGACTTGGCACGGAAGGCTTCGAGGTAGGCGGTGACAAATGTAGGCGAAGGCAGCTTAGGCTCGCGGCTCTTGAGGATGTCCTGTGCTTTGCCGGTGGCGAGTTTGCGCAGTACGCGCTCGACGCTCTCGGTGGCGGTCTGGTCCTTGAACTGGCCGAGGATAGCAACGGCAGTGAAGTCGGCCAACGAGTCAAACAGAAGCTGTGCCTTGTCCTCGCCGATACCGTCTTGACCCTCGGTAGGGTTGCCGAGCTGCTCCTTGGCCACAGCACGACGGTTGAGTGCTTTGACGTAGACGCGGTCCATCTTGAGCGCCTCGTCGCAGTCCGAGACCACCTGCTGAGGCTGGCTCAGGTTGGCGTAACAAGCGGCACGGTTCGAGTAGAAGACGGCCATAGGGTGGGCGGCGATGGCCTTTGTGTAGTGGGCGATGGCCCTTTCGAACTGACGGTTCGAATAGGCCTTGTTGCCAAGCGTCTTGAGGTGCTGAGACAGACTCTCGCGCTTTGCTTGCGGCAGTTTGAGGATCTCGGATTCGGGCAGTTCGGCGAGCTGGTCATCCGTCGCCTCGTCGAGCAACGGACCTGATGGGTCTGAGGGGAGGCCATCCGCACGTTGCGGGGTGGAGTCGGTGGACGACGATCCAGCAGCAGCAGCGCTACCAGAAGCAGCACCTCCGGTCTTCTTCTTGGTACCCTTCTTCTTCTTCTTCTTGTTGGCAGCCGAGCCGGAAGCACCCCCGGTAGCCGAGCCGGCCTTTTCCTCATCGTCGCTGTCGCTAGCGGTACCCTTTGCTTTCGCCTTGGACGAAGATCGAGAGTAGAGGTAGTAGCCACCGAGTGCGAGTGTACCGGTTGCGAGGGCGATGACGAGTGTTCGGTTCTCGTCGACCCATTTTGAGAGTTTGTTGGCCGTGTTGTTAGCAGTGACGTGTGCGCGGTCGGCGGCTCTTGCGGCCTGTTGCGAGGCCTGCTGTGCGTTGGGGATGGGCGCCATGATTGCCAGATCCAAGGGAGAGGGAGCGAGCGCACTAATGGAGGAGGAGGAGGTGAAGGCAGGAAGAAAGGAAGAAGAAATGAGATTGTGAGCGCTTGCGTGTGTGGAGTGAAAGTGGACTGACGAGCCTTTCGATTGCCAAAAAAAGGCGCTCAAAGGGACGTCTTTTGGCCGGCAGGAGACGGAGCGCAAGACTGGGCTGAGCTTCTCACAGCTGAAGAAGATGCAAGAAGAAATCGAGTCTCTCATTTTTGCGCTCTCTTCTGAGTGTCTGCACGGCTGTGTCATTGACCTCATCCTTTCCGATTTGACTGCAGCCGATCGGATTTTTTCGCAAGATCGCGTTATTAGGTTCAGCCAATGCCGTGCGAATGGAAGAAGTCTCGTTTCGAGCCGGTCAGGACGCCGGCACTGCGTCGAACCCTGAGCAAAGCCAACAGCGTGGGGGGAAGCAAAGATAGATACGAGCTCGACCACCTTGACCAATCGGAACAGAGCTATTGAACGCTACCATCGCACATAGAGCTTTACCTCCGAACCTCGTTCCTAGACAAGACGTATCTCAAGATGGTCTCCTTCAACGACATCCAACAAGCCCACGCCCGAATCGCCCCATACACCCACTACACACCCGTGCTCACCAACCAAGCCATCGACACCCTCGCAATCGAAGCCCTCTTCGGCTCGTCTCCAACCCAAGGCTCCACCTCTTCCCCCCGCATCCGTCTCGCCTTCAAAGCCGAGCATCTCCAACGCGTAGGAGCGTTCAAATACCGCGGTGCGACCAACTCTGTCCTCGTCCACCTCGCTGCTGCCAAAGCCGAGCACGAAGCTGATCCCAACAAGTCGGGCGAGTTCAGCCCCGAGAAGCTCGTCGTGGTTACACACTCCAGTGGCAACCATGCTGGAGCGCTTGCGTGTGCTGCCAAGTCAGCGGGGTGTATTGCGGCGGTGGTGATGCCGGAGAACGCTCCTAAGCCGAAGAAGGAAGCGGTGGCGGGGTACGGTGCGAAGATTACGTTCTGCAAGCCGACGCTCGAGGCGCGCGAGTCGACGGCGAAAGCGGTGATGGACGAGTACGAGAAGCAGGGGTATACGGTCCGCTTTGTGCATCCTTACGACGAGCCGCTGGTGATCGCTGGGCAGGGTACGATGGCGTTAGAACTGCTAGATCAGGCACCGCAACTCGAGGTAAGAGCTGCCTGCTCGCACGCAGCTGACCCTTCACCGCCACCCACATCTAGACCCTTGCACGGCTCCAAAAACGTCCCTGCTTCCGGTCCCAAAGCTGAAGCAGCGTGGAGGACAAGAAGCCCATCAGAACCGGTGCTGGACATCGTCATCGCACCAGTCGGGGGAGGAGGGATGCTCTCTGGCGTCTCCACTGCCGTCAAGGGAGCCGATAGTCGGATCGTTGTCATCGGCGCCGAACCAGATCTCGTCAACGACGCTTACCATTCCTACCAATCAGGTCAGGTCCAGCAACCACCCCAACCGCCGAAAACCATCTGCGATGGCTTGCTCACTTCGCTCTCGCCTCTCACTCTAGAGCACATCAAGCAGAACGTCGACGGCATCGTCACAGCACGGGAGGAAAACGTGCTGAAAGCTTTGCAGTTGCACTGGACACGACAGAAGCAGATGGTCGAACCGAGTGCGGCCGTTGGTCTCGCTACCGTCTTGCAGGGGTTCAACGAAGCAGCTCAGCAGGCGAGCACAGCAGACTCGTCAGACCGATCACTCTGGGGTCTCAAAGACTGGGTCCACCACATCGCCTCGCAAAAGACCGCAGCAGGCGAAACGCACCCCGAGATCCGCATCGGCATCGTCTGGAGCGGAGGCAACGTCGAAGTAGCCAAAGTCGTGGCCAAGTTTGAAGAGTATGGATTGTAAAAGGGGGGTTTTCACTCTTTAGGCACAGGAGGTCGGAGTGGACCGCCAACGTTGAGCCCGTCACCTTTGCCTGAATACAACTGGTCTTCCCGGTGATCCTTGTCCTGCTTGTACGAGTCTTGAGCGATCTGTGCGCTTTCGCGGTAGTTGTTGGTGGTGTCAGACGAGGAGGAGGAGGCGTCGTGGGTGATGGGTACGTCGAGTCCGACCCGGCGTGCTGTGAGGCGTACACGTTGTTCTTCGGTCATGTCGTGGGCTGGGTTGTATCGCTGGAGGAGCTCCTGTTGGAGGTGATGATGAGGGTTAGCAGCGAAACGCATAACGAAGCAGCGGTGAGGTGATGGTACACTTACAGAATGCAAAGTCTTGTTCTGCAAGAACGAATGCAGATTCTCGAGATTCTGCTGGCGCAGTTGCGCTGGTGTCTTGTTGGATGCGATGAAAGGTGTGTAATTGCTGCTGCTTGGGTTTGGTGAGTCGGTCAGAGTGCCGTTTGCGGCATCTTTGTATTCCTTCTGCAAGTATGTGACGAGCGGACCGTCCTTGGCCGAGCGCTCGGCTTCCTTGAGGACGTTCTGGTAGAGCGTCTTGATGGCTGTTGATCTTCTTGCTGTTGCGAACATGTTGAGAGGTAGCTGCGTGGGTGTCGGTGGGAAGGATTGATGGAAGGAGAACCAAAGTGTTGCTCGAGTAAGACACTGAGAGGGTCCAGAGTGTTCCGCTTTCCGAACAACCTTTTCTCGCGCGTGTGTCGGTTGCGAAGAAAACAGGAAGAAAAAAAAAGGTCATTTGCAAAGTCGACTTTCGCCTCCATGCCTTCTTTCTTCCCAACCACAACAACACCTCTGTTGTTACCAGCCAGGCACATCCTTCTGGCTGTCATCATCAGTCCGTAAGTCATACCCTACCACCTCCAGTGCTACCCTCTTCCGCAGCGTACGTATCGCCACACCCGCAACGTCACCATCACCACGCCAGGAACCTTTTGCGCACGCAACTCAAAAAGGATGATATAACCCCGATGGGCGGACATAAACACCTCTGCATCCCTTCTCTTCTCTCTGCTTAGCTCCAGTGTACAAAAAGTGAGCGGCGGGAGCAAGACGCAAACGTTTCCGGCGTTCGTGTATAAAAAAGGGTCAGGCATTTGTTGATATCTACATCGGATACTGATTTTTTTTGCGTGTTCTAGATTCTTGGTCTTGTTGACGAAGGACGTCTCCGAGGCTGACGATTGGGATGCTGCTGTTGCGATGCTACGGAAGAGGGGCGGGAAGATATGTCTATAGGGAGGGTTGTACTGACTTGCTCCTCTTTGCTTTTTTCTTCCTTCTCGGACTTCGCTTCGCTTCATAGATACCTGAAATGATACTTTGAAGAGAAAGACTGCAAGCTTGTGTGAATGTGTTTAGAGTGATACGAGCAGCTTTCGAAGCTATCAGATGCTGTCATAGAGCACACACTGCTTGGCTTGAGTTTCGAGTTTGTCTGCCTCTCTGACCAAAGCGCTTGTTGGCATCACGCGTGCCGCTCTCCTCGGATTACGGCCAGTTGGAATTCAGGGTCCTCCTTCACACCTCCTTTGCTTCCTCCGATCCCTCCTCCTCTACCACCTACCTCAAACCTCAACCAAGATGAGCACCGACATCAACCCTCCTCCACCTGCACCAGCAGAAGCAGCAGCTGTTCCGCTCCCCGCGGTAGCAGAAGACACCCCGACCGCACCCGTGACGCCCGCAGCAGGCGAAACACCCACAGACAAGCCGGCTGCATCAGATTCAAAAGCGACCGGACTGACACCGGACCAAGTGCTTCAAGAGCTCCGAAAGAGCGGATACGTCGATCAGTTGCGGAGGCAGGTGTTTGATGCGTTTGCGTCTTCTTCTGCTGCTGCTGCTGCTTCTACCGCTGCTGTAACGGGTCCTGCTACTGTCGAGGGGTCGACTTCACATGCTGCCACTTCTGCGTCGAGCGGCGTCTCTGCACCCTCAGCGTCGACGGCGACTTCAGCGATCGACGCCGCATCCGCCCCTTCGCAAACCGCCTCTACACCGTCAGCATCGATCAGCACTACATCATCAAATTCAATCCCGACAACAACATCATCCTCCACCGCACCGCTGAACATCGCCACCAAATCCTCCTTCCTCGCCTTTCTCTCCACCCCTCTCCGCGCAGCCGTCGAAAGAGAACACTCCAACCTCCGACTTTCCGAACCACGAGAACAGCAAGATTCGCTACTAAAAGCGCTAGAGTCGGACACCGTCGAGTACCCACACCGCGAGACGCTGGGAGAAGCTACGATCTACGACCTGTTGGTCCGTCACTTGGTCAGCGCCGAAGGTGCCGGGGTGTTGACGAGGGAGGGTAAAGTGGGCAAGGAGGCTTGGGGGAGGGTAGGGGAGGTGCTGGACGAGATGCTGAATCCCGCAGCGAAATATGAGGAAGGCGAAGAGGACGACGACGATGATGAAGAGGGAGAGGGAGAGGCTGAAGAGGGTGAAGATGCACGGACAGAGATCGAAGCGAAACCCTCAGAAGCGGCCGAATCACACCCATCAGAGCGTTCACAACAGGCTATTGCAATGGATCAAGATTAAAGGATGCAAACAATCGTCATGGGACCAAGATCGAACGAGTGTGCCAACTTCCCCAAAAGTAGACCGTCTTCTACAACAACCACCTCAACCACCCCCTCCTCACCCTAACCTTGGCCTCCCCCCTCCTCCCCTCCTCCTCACAAACTCCCGCCGTCAACAGCCCCAAATACACGCCACCCAACCCTTCCACCAACCCCACATCCAACGCATTGCCCGCACTCAACCCCAACGACGCCATCTCCTTCGGACCCAGCTCGACCTCCAACCCTGCTTCCACCTTGGCCATCAGCAGCTGCGACAGCTCCCCCTCCTCGGCGGTGGCATCCTGCTCTATCCCCGCCAGTCTGTCTTCCAGAATGTCGAGCAGGCCAGAGATGAGCGCGGTCGTCCAGTGCGACCAGACCATCCAGAGCGAGTCGGAGAGGATGGAGCGGAAGTGGGATTCGGCTTGGTCGAACTGCCAGTTGGGGTCCGAGAGGTTGTGGTCGGACGAAGAGCGGGCGTAGAGGCTTCGGTCGGTGGAGCGGCGGCGGTGGAGCGAGGCGTGGGAAGAGAGGCGGTCGGATTCGGATACGCCCGAATGGCGGACGGGGCTAGCTCCGACGGCGGCGAGAAGCGGATCGGGCGGTACGAGGTGGTGGTGGTGGTGATGGTGCGGGATATCGAGGCCCTCGGTATCAGAAGAGCTGTTTGTGCTCGTATACTGTTCCCCCTGCTGCGGTTGGACGGTGGCAAGCAACGCATCCGGCTCAGCAGCGAGCGCTCTCCTCCTCTCCTCCTCCTCTTCGTCTTCGGCTGCGATCTCGCGATCCTCTTCCTCGTCTAGATCATCGTCGTCATCACTCTCGTCTTCCGGCATCACGAGAATACTAGCTCGCACGCCTCCATCACCCCTAATACCCAGTGGCAACACATAGGCCGCCGGCAAACCATACCTCCAGTGACTGGGCAAGAACCACCATCCAGCCAGCCAGTAGCGCAAGAACGCAAGGACAGCACTCACCGTCCCCGCTCCACTCCGTCGCGGAGATCGCGCACATCCGCCCCTCCACTGCGAGACGGCATCCGTCTGCTCGTGCGTGTACTCGACTTGGCCCCGAAGCTGGTCTTCCGAGCGACGCGATGTCGAACGGACCAGCTTGTTCCGCGACTTGCGACGGCTGACGCATGCACCTGCGCCCAACCGCTCGGCTCGTTCAGCATGCCGTTGCGCTTGCGCATCGAGCTCGTTGAACGTCGCAAACTCGCGGGTGGTCCAGCTTTGGGCTTTGAGCACCGGCTTTGACTGCGGAGACCTGACAACCGTCAGCAAACGAGCTGTGTTGGAAGCGCTTTCCATGTTCGCTTCGTCCAGAACGCCGTTCGAATCGCGCGTGATCAGAGGCGTCAAGTCCAAAACACTGTCAAAGAGGTGCGGCTTGTCGAGCAGGATCTTGTCTGTGGACCAGGCGATCCAGCCCGGCTCTACGAACGATGCTGGGGTTTTGGCTCGTCGGTTCTCCTCTTCTTCCAACGCGGTAATGTCGTGTACGCCGATCTGGCCTCGAACTTGAACGATCGATCTGCGCGCAAAAGCTTGCAGATTCTCGTGTCGCTTGCCGCTCCTTGCGATGCCGAGGGCCACCAGGTCGGCTAGATTGTATCCCAAGTGTGCAGCGTGAACCACCGGCGGAGAGGGCGAGAAGATGAGCAGCCGGTGTCGGGGCAGCATGAGCTTCTTGAGGAGGTGCGGTAGGAGTGGGCCCAGTAAGCCGCAGAGAGCAGGCATGTGCGAAATCGGATCGTGGGGCAAATTGCGTGGATCTCGACGACGTCTCATACGCAACTGCTTCATTCGCTTGCCGTCCATCGCCCTCGACATCTCTGTGTTGCTGGTTTCGCGCGCTTTGTGCATCCCGTAATACGTCTTGAGCGGCTCCACGTCGTCCGGGTTGTGCGCGAGCTCATCCGCGAGCTGTTCGAGATTCGACAGGTGCGGAACGATCGCCAACTGCTGCGCTAGCGACGAAGCGTGCTGTTCCGGATGTCCTTCGCATTGCAGAACGAGACCGACGCTGACCATTCGAGCACCGCGTTGGGTCGTGGCATCGGGTTTGGAGTCGTCCAGCTTGATGTTGCGGAAACATGCGACGCCTGTACTGCCCTTGTGAGGCGTGGAGAAGTAGATTGTATCCTTCTCCACGAGATGCCCGCCACTGGGGAGGACTTTCCACTCGACCCCTGTCAGATCCACCTCTGCACCTTCTCCTTCACCATCATCATCATCGTGAAGATCGACAAGCTTATCCTGTTTCGAGCCTTTCGCGGGAGGATACTGGAACTCGATCTGGTTGCCATGTCGAACGTGAAACCGTGCCAGGAAGATCGACAGCACATTTGCCGGCAGAAGGGTGAGGTTCGGAGCAGAGCTAGGGCCTGCTTCTGCTTGAGTTGCCATCGTTGGGCATAGGCTACCCCGGGATGAATGCGCAGAGGTGAACCAGAAGATGATGTTATGCAAGAGGAAAGGGGCAATGGATGCTGCACTCCCACATTCCAGTAATAATTAAGCAGCACGCGCAGGCAAACGCAAGAAGGGTCTCAACTTGTTTTTTTCGGCTCTCGAAATTTCCGGTTCTTGATCTGAGCGTTCGGCTGAGGCTTGGCGTGCACGAAAGCTCGACGAATGAGACTTTGCGAATTTGCACGCAATCGACCTTACGCCCTTTGCATCGTTCGCCCTCCCTCTCACACACTGATTGCAATCTGTACGCACATCAGCCTAGATTGCAACACAGAAGTCTATCTTGGGATGCGATTCGTCTAGGATGAGTCAACGTATAAACAAAAGTGAGAATCATTTGCGGCTCGTTGTGCACAAGCCGATCATCAGAGCCATAAGATGCCCTACTTAGAACATCTTGTTCATAGCCTGCAGCGAAACTTCCACGCCAAGCTGTAATGATCACGAAGAGTAAATAATCGTCAGCAACATCGTCCTTGCCATCTGCCTCCAGGTTCGGGTTTGCACTTACGAAAGTAGCAGCATTGGCAGGGAAAGCACGAGCCATAGCTGGGCCGAAACCCTTGAACAGCGCCTTGACACCGTCCTTGGCCACCGTCTTGCGTGCGCAATCCAAGAAGCCGCTGTAGGTTCCGTGAGGAGCACCCTGGTAGCGCGACTTGATGACATCAGGCGGGATAGCGAGACCCCACATGGCCATACCTGCGAGACCACCCGCCGTGAGAACGTTCAAAAAGTTGAGCTGCTGCGGGTCCTGTCCAGCAGGCGTCAGCATACGCTTGGAAGCCTCGTAGGCGCAAAAGTAAGCAGCGGAACCTGGACCGTCACGTGCCAGAGTCGCACCGGTACCGCGGAAGATCGACTTGAGGCCACCTTCCTTGTACAGCTGACGGACGACATCGACGGGGCCGTTGTACGTCGGGCCGGTGCTACCGGATTGACCCTGAAGTTGCAAGAGCACCTTGACGCGCTCTGCTGGACCGGCGACCATGGTGGTTGGGATGGCACTGAAGAAACCTGCAAATGCCAGTTCGGGGATGGTCAATTTGGGGTCGGTTCGGCTGGGAGTCATGGCATAGACGAGCTTCTTGCCCATATCGTACGACCAGAAGGAGAGCGCAAAGATGGGCGTCACACCGATCAAAGGGGGACCCATACCGCGGTACAGTCTAGTAGCATTCGCAAAAGGCAAGAAGAGGTCAGTTTTAATGTTTTCTCGCAAACCAATTGTATCTACGCCTACTCACCCTTTGATACCATCCGCCTTGATCGTCTTCTTGACGACATCCAGACCACCCGTGTATGTTCCATCAGCAGCGGTCTGCAGACGCGTCTTTGTCAAATCGAAAGGGTGTCCTACGAGAACGGAGCAAACACCACCGAAACCACCGGAGAGGAACGACTTGACCGAGGAGGTGGCCTGCTTCTTCTGCTCGAACTCCTCGTCCTTGATAGCGGCCGAAGTCTGATCGTCGGCCATTTTTGTATTGATATCGGGGAGGGAGGAGGCTGAGGTTTGTTCGTGAGAGGGAATCGCCTTGTTCGTAAGCCGATCTGCCAAAGTGGGACGAGAAGGACGGACCAATGTAGACTGGAGAATGGAGCTTGAAGATGGAGTTGGTGAGAAAGAAAGGAAGCAAGGAAGAAGGATGAACGCCCCGGATTCAACAAGTGACGACGATTGCCGGACCAAATCTGATTTTCTGATCCGTGTGATTTCTCGCTTCCCCGCTTTGATTGCACCGAAAAAGAAGCTCTGCAGTGTCTGTCTCTCCTCTGCCCGTGGCTCAACTGACGAGTGCAATCGGCCAATTGTCACATCTGTCACCGCCTTTTCCCTCTCCGCCCGCCCACAGTCAAGAACCGGTCTAGCCGACAGCCTCTCGAGATTTTCTTCCAAATTTCACTCGCCCAGCTGATTCATTCTCGCTGCATTCCCCGCTCTCTCTCAACTCTACCCTATTTCCGGTCTTGTCCGCTTCGCTTCGTACCAACATCTTATTCAGCACTGTTGTCGTTGCTCAGCGGCTGTGCGGTTGAGCTAGACTCGACTGCCTCGGTGTAAGGCAAGCTTTGATGTGATCAGAGTAGCGACGATATCAAGCCTGCTGAAACCGGTTCAGGTGAATGGCAAGCTGCCGGTCAGAATGTGATTTCATCTGCAGCTTCGCGTCACCACCTTTCGAGCCAATCAGAACGACTTCGACGCCGAACAGAATTTCAGCGTGAAAAAGAGCCTGGTCAAGAATTCAGATCGGGAGCTCGATTAGTGTGAGATTCAGATTCGAACCATGTCGCATGCCGCGCCTTCGTACAAGTCACAACTCTGTATGGCGCTTCGTGCAGGCACAGTCAAACCAACACTCTCGACACAGACGCTATTATTGAGGCAGTGCCAAATAGTTTTGATGAATGCTGTTCTGAGGTACAGCTTTGATTGGATTGATAAAAGTACATGTTGTGACTGTCTTCTGCAAGAGTGGTGTGTTGTTGAAATGCTATGCAGGACGATACAAGTCGATCTCAATCGCAGCTGCCATCAGCCGGACCCTCGAACCACCTCTCGCTGAGCTTTTCCTCCGTACACTCAAACTTTGGCTTCCCCAACCTCTGATTCACCTCGTTGTGAATTCCACACAGCCACTTGCGCAGCGAAGGCCCCGAACGTACCGCTTCGGCAAGTTTCAAGCTGCGATCCTCCCATCCTCCTTCCTTGTCTTCACGCTTGTACTCTTCCCCTAGGGCTTCAGCGCACGAGTGGCACGGATAGATATGAGGCAGAGCTCGGAAGAGCGCGAGCATCGAACTTTGTTGTTGTGCGGTGGGGTCCTCGGGAAAGTAGGCCGCGCTGGAGTGGAGGAATGCCCAAGCTGAGCGGCCGAGTTCTTCGCCGTCTGGAGGGCATTCACGTGGAGAGCTTGAAGCGAGTGTTGCTGCTGTTGTAGCTGCGGCTGCTGAAGTACCTGCTACCGAGGCTTTCTTGTCGCTGGAAGCGCCTTTTGCAGAGCCGCTCGGCGGAGGCATTTTTGCGCCCTTCATCGCAGCCGCAAAAGCCAACTTCGAGTTGCAAGCGCGACACGGTTTGCCGTCGGGACCGAGCACCACTGCAGGTTGTTGGCGCGCAGTAGAGCGTACGTTGTTGGCAGTGAAGCCTTTGCTCTTCTCCTGCTCGGCGTCTCGACCCGAAAGCCCCTCGGTCTGGATCGATCGATAGTTTGTTGGTGCCACACCCCATTCTTCGACTCCTTCGGGTCGTTCGATTCGTTTCGGTTCCCAGTTGTCCAGTTCATCCTCCTTCGATTGCAGTTTCTGTCTCATCCGTCAAGATGCAAAGTCAGCGACACGTCAAAGCAGCGAAGAAGCGGAGGTCAAAGGTAATAAGATCACTTACAAAGTACTCTTCACGAATGTCGATCCGTTTACGGTCCCTTTTCATGCGCAGCTCCTCCTCCTTCGAAATGGTCTGCACTTTGGTGGCATTGTAGTCGTATCGTGTCTGTGTCAAGTTGGCCAGCCCGAAGCTAGCACCCACGATGGTTGCTAGGAAGGGAAGACCGAAGAAGAGCAATGGTCTGCGTCGTACTTGAGGCGCTAGCCTAGCTAGCAGCGTATTCGATTTTCGCAGCGGCTTGGATTCGAACGTCGGCATCGTTGGTAGAGCAGCTGGACGTGACTGCCGGATGGTAGGCAAAGGGGGAGTGTCGAGCCAAGATGTCAAGTGTCGTTGCTCGCCACCTTTGGTCGGTGCTCAGCTCCGCGTTCCGAAGAAAGCCAAAAAAAATTCTGTCTGTGGAGCGGCTCTTCCGCGGATGTGCGCGTGGGCTCGCTTCTTCTTCTTTTGACGCATCAACGTGGACACGTTCGGCTAGAGCCAGTCTGAGTAGCATTCCCTTTCAGTTTTGTCATTCTTCTCAAACCACCATCTGGTCACTCGCCGACAACAGCAAGGTAGAGATGCACACACAAACACGGCGATGCCCATCTTGACATCGTTGAGGCAAAGCCCAACTTACCTCTACGTCAAGGTCTACTGCCTCTGTGCACTCGTCACGCTGTCGCAAGCAGCTCCCGTCTCTTCTCGTATTCCGCAGCTTGGACAGACGCTTCAGCTCAACAAGTACAAGCTGATACGCACACGGCTTGGACCTCGCATTGTACCCGTCGATGATGCTGTTGCTGGGCAAGCCAGTACCAACTCGACGTCGTCCCAAGCTGACGGGCAAACAGGGCAACCAAGTGAGGTGGTCATCTCGAGCGATGTCCTCGATACCACCGAGCAGACATCTACCATCAGAAGGCTCCTCAAGCGATGGTCAGGGAGAGCAAAGGATCTAGCCCAGGTCAAGCACCTCCTCCAACGTGATGCTACCGACTTGAAAGCCTACCCCGAGCTTCAGTGGGACGCGACCGTGCGCAGGTCAGCATCGCTGCACCCGGAAGAAGTCAATTTCCTTCGCAAGAGGCAGCAGCTGCTCTCTTCGCAGGGGAAAGACCACCTCAAGCACTTTCTCGAGCTTCCAGCCTCAGAACAGGTCGACCCTCGTGATGTGCCTCTCGTTGCGCTAGGCGGATCTGGAGGCGGCTACCGAGCCATGTATGGCTTCGCAGGCGTGATTGCAGCAGCGAAGCGGACCAAGCTCTGGGATTGTATCTCGTGGGCAGCTGGAGTCAGTGGAAGCTGCTGGACGCTGGCAGCTTACTACACGATCGCATATCAGGACGCTGATCGTCTCATCAGGCACTATCTTTCGGTTGCGAGCGAGTTGGCGCATCCAATGAGCGTACATGCTCTCGATACGGTGGCACGAAGCAGTCGTGGTGTGTATTTTCTGTTGGGTCCGCTCGTGCGTAAAGCGCAGGCAGGGATCGTCGGGCTTGGTATCATGGACCTGTACGCTACGCTAACGATGACCTACCAATTCTTGTCGAGAGAGCCGAGAGCGAGGCTGAGCAGGGCCAGCTTTCAGTTCTCCAAAGTCTGGTCTCGATCAGGGGTCAGCTCCGGCAACGAGCCGCTGCCTATCTTCACCGCCGTCCGCGTAGCACCTCAAGATGCACCAGGTGTCCGACCTCACACCGACTCGTCCCTCAGCAAAGGTCAGCCTCCCAAGCGCGCTCTTACACAGCATCAGTCTGCAGCTTCCCAAGCGCTCACTCCGACCAACGCTACACCTACCTCCAACCCATCTTCCGCCGCTCAACCGCCACCAGCTGACGACAGAACCGACGTCTTCGCCCTCCCCGCAGCCAAAGGCTACTTCCAATGGTTCGAAGCCACCCCGCTCGAGGTCGGCAGTGCCGACGTCCAAGGTTACATCCCCACCTGGGCCTGGGGTCGCCCTTTCGTATCCGGGCGCTCGCTCGACCGCCGTCCTGAAGAGTCTCTCTCGCTGCTTCTCGGCCAATGCACAAGCGCTCCTGCTGGTCCGCTGACTGGATACATATCCGCATTGTTGGCGTCGCTGCCAAAGGGGACGGTCGTGTCACGTACGCTGCATTTCCTCAACAACTTTGTGAGGATGAAGCGGTGGGAGCGGAGGTGGGGTAATCCGATCAGGGCGGGGGATGAGCCGAATCCTTTCTATGGGTTGAATGTCGCTCCGGTGCAGAAGGTTGAGGATGGGAAGGCGGGGGCTAGTGTGCTGGGCGTAGGAGTTGATATTTTGCACACGACGAGGTTGCGAGAGCTCGTACGAAGGCGCAAGAGCCGGTCAGAATCGGCATCAGCTGGTTCCAAGAACGACCAGGACGATGACGAACGTTCAGCCCTCGGAAAGCTAGCAAAACGCATACTCTGCGATTTCGAGTTCTCAGAGTACAACAAGCTCGCTCAGACGACAGACGGCACTTCACACCTCGAACGATATATCGCCAACCGCTGGTGTGCAAAGGAAGCAGCTTACAAGGCGCTGTATCCGAAATACGTGGTCTCTTGGAAGGATTTGTGCGTGCACAAGCCCGGCTCGTCCAACGTATCTGGTGCTGGTGTCGATGGAATTGATGTGGCGCAGCTGGAGAAGCAAGGCTTTCGCACCAAGAAGCCTGTGCTTTCCTTCTCGGCGGAGTGGCGATCGAGGCATCCGGACGTCTCAGCTGTGCCGAAGTTGCATCTTAGTCTGAGCCATGATGGCGAGTATGTTGTGGCGAATGTGCTGGCTGAAGAGGTCTCCGTCCCCGCCGACCGTCAATTGAAGCGAGGAGGTTCAGGATGGAGCGAGCTCAGCGTCTCCCTGCCGTCTCCTTCCGCAAGCGTGGACGCACTGGAAGACGGGACCGAACTCAAGCTAGGCTCTTCTTCCTCTTCCTCTTCCTCTTCCTCAAAATCAGGTCCAACCGCCAAGCCAGACGACGCCACCACCACCTCCTGGGAATCCCAAGGCCGCATCCGACTCATGGACTCGGGAATGTCCAACAACCTCCCCAACCACATTCTCGCGCGCTCCCAACGCTCCGCCGACATCATCCTCGCTTTCGACGCCTCCTCCGACGTCCAAGCCGGTTCCGCCATGCGACGGATCCACAACTTCGCAGACGACTGCGCCATCACTCTTACCGACCAGACTCAACTGTTTCCCCCTCCCTCTCCCTTACCCGCTGATCACTTCGAAAAGGACGTGCCGATGGAGGAGAAGTTCCTCCACCAATACGCACGAGTGTTGGAAGGGAAGAGAGAGGACAACTCGACTTTTTACTTGATCTATCTGCCCTTGCTGCCGAATGCGACGAATGCGGACTACGACCCGAGCAAAGCGTCGTTCAGCAATTCGTACAATCTGGTGTGGACGCCGAAGCAGGTGGAGACGGTGCTCAAGACGAGTGAAGCGAACTTGGAACTGTATGCGTTGCAGACGATCAGGGAGGTGATGCGGAGGGTGTATGAGGGGAAGAAGCGGGCTAGGTTGGCCAGAGAGGCGGCGTGAGAGCCTGCAACACAGGGGGGTGTATATAGAACAGCATTGAATTCCTTCTATCCTTCCAAAACGTCGTGGTCATATGGAAACTGTGTGTAGTTGTGCAAATCAAGTATTCTTCACCAACCAATCGTCGACCCACCCCGTTCCCCCCTTCGGCCTTTCGTTGCTCAAGTGCATCCACAGCGCCTCCAACCGCCTCACCGCCCTCTCCCTCCTCTCCCCCTCTCCACTCTCCACCTCCTCCACCACCTCCCGCAACACGGGACTCACCCCGTACACGTCATCCACGTAGCTCGTGGCTCCAAAGTACCTCGTGATCTTCCGCACCACCTCTGCACCTCGGTCTTCGCTCACCTCCGTCGACTCTCCCCGGCCGGTAGCGGCAAAGATGGACGAGAGGGCAGCTTCGGCGGTGGGTGCGTAGACGCCTTCGCGGAGGGAAGGGTTGTCGGGACGCGGGATGAGGAGCTCCTGCTGACCTTGGGCGGAGGATTGCGATTCGGCGAGCGAGAGGTGGAGTGCGGCTTGTTCGGAGGTGAAGGATGGGTGGGATGGCGAGGGTGGGCGGTAGTGCGTGTCGAACTGTGCGAGAGCGGAGTTGAGCGTTGGTTGGGAAGATGTGGTCGGGTCTTGTTGTTGTTCCGCATCGAGGAGGGCGAAGATGTCGTCGGATTGTGTTGTTTGTGCTGGCGGTGCTGACTGGGTGAGCGGTGCTGGCAGCACCGGTAGCCGTGGAGCGCGAGCGTGATCGGATCGAACAGAGGCATGAAGAGGGCCGTCTAGGTCGGTATACGAGTGGACGGCGGTTGCGTTGCTTGGATCGAGGCCGGTCTGACTCCATCCCATCCTGGCTCCTTGCTGGTGCTGGGAGATACCTTCCCTTGCCGCACCAACTCCAGCCGCAGAGTCACTGTTGAGCACCATTCCCCGCTCAAAGTCGTCAAACATCTTCCCTGCATCTTCAACCCCCCGGACTCCTCCTTGCGATCGAAACCCGCCCGTCCTCGACCCCGCAGCGGAACTCGACGCCGCAGACCCCGCAGCCGAGCGCAAATCTTGAGTCAACCAATCCCTCAATTCTCCACCACCCCCTCCTCCTCCTTGCCCGCTCTGCTGAAAACCCTCCTTCGAACCACCCACGCTCTGCATCAGCGATCCAAGCTGCGAAGAAGCCATCGTCGTGCGGAGGGCTGACGCCAGCGTTTGGGCTGCGCTGCTGTTACCACTGCTGCCGTTGTCGGACGAAGATTCCGAAGCCTGATTAGAGGCAGATGAGGGCGCTTTGAATCTGCCTTTTCCTTTCGTATCGTCTGCCATCGTTGCTGTTTGCGAAGAGACAAGGTGGTGGTAACGAAAGATCCACTCGAGCCCATTCCGGCGATTTCCTCTCCACAAAACAGGACCCTGGAAATGCGACTTCGCGTGAAACCCCAAATTCCGTGCTACCCGGTCTCAACCCTATCCACACTGTGACTCTCCAAAGATGACATCCTCCTCACACACAATTCGAGAAGAACGACACTTGCAATGGACGCTAGATTGCAGCAGAACGAGCGAAGAGAGCAATGCTAAGGAGACAAAGGTGCTAGAGAGCGACAGCAAAGTGGAACGAACAAAGACAATGAAACTTTTTCGATGATGATGATGTGTAGGGTATACTTGGGATGGTTCTAGAAGCTATCGGCGGGACCATGAAGGTATGAATCGAACAAAAGAATGAAAAGAAAGTGCTCTTGAACAAGAGCCAGTATAGCGACACCAATCGGGGCGTCGCCTAAAAGTTCAGGATCTGCTTGGGATCCATCGGCAATTCAGCCATCTTACACCCCAGATGGCACTCCAGCGTCCTCAGCATCTCCACGTCACCTCTGGGCCCTCCCGACGCCGTAACAACATTGACGCAGACACTCGGTCTAGCCATCGCGCCAGCAGCCGCGCAGCTGATCTTGTCCTTGTAGTCTTCAACCGATCGCGGCATATCGTAAAACACGATTAGCGGGATCTGATGGACTTCTTTCGGGTTGACTGCTAGATCGCACACCACCAGCGCTTTGCGCGTACGACCTCCTGCGTTGACGCCGACATAGCCGCCAGGTTGAGCAAACGTAGCGCTGCTGATCATCGTGTTAGTTCCAAACTGCGATGAAGGTGATCGGAACTTGGCGAGTGTCTGTTGACGCGTGTACGAGTTCATCTCGCGATTAAGACCGAGAGCTTCGATGCCTTTGGATGAGAGCTTGTAAATGAGCGCTTCCTGCGTGGCTACGTTGGCGCAGTAGATGACAGTCTGACCAAAGTCGATGTCCTCAAGAAGATCAGAGATCAAGTCGAGCTTCATCTCTCCAGCTGGGTTGTGTGATAGACCTGGAACGGGACTTGCTGCTCCCATGCCGCCACCATTCGAGGTCACAGCGACGTAGAGGTAATACTGACGCAGACCCTTGAGGGCGGACAGCATGGGATCCTTGGCAGTGCTGATGCTCGAATTGACCGGGTGTGCGCCAAGCGCATTAGTGGGCTGTTGCATGTCGCGCTGAGCGCTCGAAGCCTGCATCCCCGAGCCAGGACCATGCGCGCCGCCCATGCCCGAAGCACCACCGCCCGAAGCACCTTGCATGATGCTGCTGCCTGCTCCACCACCGCCAGCTCCATCACGGCGAACGAGCACTCGCACCGATTCGCGAAGGTGGATAGACTGTGCAAAGTTGAGCACATCCTGTGGCACCGTGTTCGAAAAGAGGGCGACTTGCCGATCGATCGTGTTGCTGGAGCTCGGAGGGCTTCCCATGCCCTCGTTCGGCTTCTCGAAGGGCGAAAAGATGGCATTGTTGGCTCCCTGGGGCAGACCTGGGCTGAGGCCGCCTGCAGCTCTTCCATTGCCACCGTTGATTCCTCCTGCGGGCGCAGAAGGCAAAGGCAGTACCCGAAGCATGGTGCCAACGTGATCAGCCAAGTTGCGCGCGATGAGTTGGTCCACTTCGTCCAGGACTACGAGTCGAACCTCGCTAGGCCTGATGGGAGAGGCTCCGGGTCCGCTGACAAGAGACGAAGCGTTGTTGGTCATGTACGTGAACAGCTCGCTCATCTTTTGGGGTGTACCGACAACAAGGTGTGGCCACGCCTGAACGAGCGACTGGGCTTCCTGGTGCACGTCGATGCTGCTTGCCGCCACCATATGCACGCGGATGCCGAGAGGAGCGCCGAGACCGAGTGCCATGCGCTGAGCCTGTGTGGCCTGATCGACCGTGGTTGAGACGATCAAGGCGACGGGACCGCGGTTCGAGGCAGTCTGGCCGGGACCGCCAGTCTCTTTGAGTACGTTGAGTACCAGCTGCAGCGCTGGGATGACGTACGATGCGATCCTCTCTTGCGTCGGAGGAGCTTGTGCAATGATGTCGCTACCACGCAATAGGAAGGGCAAAGCACGTTGCTGGATCTTGTTGGGCGGACCAAGTCCGTATTTGAGGATGGAGCGTAGCAGATCCGGGTGCAGATTGAGATGCTCCCATTTGGAGATGACTGCATTTGGCTGGATCAGGCCCGTTCCCAACTGTGCTGGGTTGATGGCACCGGCAGCGCCGTCGTCGAGACTCGGAGTGCTTGGAACACTTGCGCCAGCTGGACTCCCGCCGGCGGTTGCATTCTGGTTGCGAGCATTGGCGCCGCTCTGAGCTGATGCATTCCAACGTCGATCATTGCCGTGGTCCTGTCCTCGAACATTGGGTCCACTCCAGCCTCGACCGTTACCGGAAGGACGTGGGCTTAGAGCGTTGGAGGGCGGAAATGGCCCGTTGAGACCTGGGTTGAACTGGCCATTCGGGTTGACTCCCACGCGAGGCGAGGCAGCACGCTCCAGACCGTTCGGTCCACCAAGCTGCGGTGTCCCAAGCATACCTCCCGTCGAGCCGAGTCCCAGGCCAGTGAGTGGGGGAGCCGGGTTCATGCCAGCCCCACCGACACCGTTGCCTTGAAGCGTGAGCAGATGTGAGACGCTGTTAGCTAGCGCGTTGACTTGAGCGTTGAGAGAGCGTACTTCGTCGACAGTGCTACCGGCTACTACGGCGGCCGAGCTCTGAGATGCATTGGCACCGCCGCCACCGCTCGAGAGACTTGCCGGTGGGAGGCCTTTAGTGCGTTCGAGCAAGAGCGAGACATTGCGCGAGATGCCAGAAATTTGGCGTGAGAAATCCTTCATGCCACCCTCTACGCGGGTTAGACGCTCAAGCATGTCTTTGATCAAAGGCGATTCGGCCAATGGATCTTCCGAGGAGGTCGCTGGCTTGTCAAAGATCTGATCCGCAGAGACGGAGCGAATGGGCAGAGGGTTTTGGAAGCCTGATGCGCTCAAGGGGCTGCCGATGGGCGAATGCGAGATGGACGGAGCGCCACTGCCAATGGTTGCTGCAGTGGGCGAGAGGAGGCCGCCGGAAAGGTTCATGTAGGACGGTACTGTCAGCGTTGGTGTTGCGCGGCCAGGTGGAGCTGCTGAGCGGTCCAATCGACTGTTGCGTCCCAATGAGCCGGCGTTGGTGGCAGGGGAGGTGGAGAAGCCGGCGTTTGCCGAGGCTGCGGCATCGAGTGGACCGTGGCTGAATTGAGCTGAAGACGAGCGTATCGAAGGGAAGTTGGAGCTGAAAGCTGCATCTGGGTCAAAGGTCTGTGAGGCAGTACGATTGCTGTTGTTGCCTTGGCTGCTAGCAGGTCTTGGGAAGGCAGAGTCGTTGACATCGCGATTCGTTGATCGCATCGAGTCCGTCGACTTGTCATGGCTGGAAGGGTGCATCCAAGAGTTGGGTCGAGGTTTGGAAAAGGCGGAAGCGGATGCGTTGGAGCGACCAAAAGACAAGGCGGCCACTTGGTCCTCCTGGTCGAAAGTATGCTGTGCATCCAAGTAGAGCTTAGGAGTGCCAAGCTCTGCTTCTGTGCTAGCATTGTTGTTTCGGTCGTGCAGTGGGAGACCATTGCCATCTAAGGAAGGGGATTGAAGCTGACCGGGGAATCCATTCTGTGCCTGCAGAGATCCAGGTAAAGGCGATCCTGAGTTGGCAGAACGAAAACTTTGAACGGAAGCAGCGAGACTGTTGGATCTGCTGACCTCTGCTGGCCTTTGAGCTCGGTTTGCAGTGCTTCCACTGGCTCGAGCTCCACCAATGACACCAGGTCGCAGCCCGGCATTAGTCATAGCAGAGTCGACTGAGCGCACCGCATCCTCTGCTGCGTTGCCACTGCTCCTGGTCGAAATGGCCGAGTTGGAGCGGGCAGGTCCGCCGGGTTTGTTGGGTAAAGGATGTGCTCCTGCACGCGACAGCTCGGCACGCTCCGAGGCAGAGAAGGACATGGCCGAATCGAGGTTGCTCGGTTGATCCGCACTCGGTGTGCCGACTCCGGTGTGCGTCGTCGACCAAATGCTATTGCCAGGCAAAAACGGAGAGACCGACATTATCGAAATGCAGCCGAAAAGCCTCGACGACTACTCTGAATCTGCGATGCTCGTGTCTGGCTGCAAAGAGGTGCGCCTTGAACTTTGAAGCTCTGGAGGTGATATGGATTCCCTGCTCGACGTGAATTGCGCAGGTCGATGGATCGTTTCTTGCTTGCTTCCACACACCCCTCTACTACTTGTTGATATATACAAATGCTGGTAGTCGAGGCCGAGATGGGAGCTCAAACCATGAGCGAGAGTTACAGTGAGGAAAGGTGAGAAACGTCCAAGTCGGTGAGTGTTGGTTTGAAGCGAAAGGCTGAGACAGAGCTTTCGACTGGACTGCG
This sequence comes from Sporisorium iseilematis-ciliati, assembly GCA_001748505.1. Lineage (NCBI taxonomy): Eukaryota > Fungi > Basidiomycota > Ustilaginomycetes > Ustilaginales > Ustilaginaceae > Sporisorium > Sporisorium iseilematis-ciliati. The sequence continues at coordinate 66,555 of MJEU01000043.1, read as the reverse complement.
CTCCACTGACCCAAAATTTTGCGCAGTTGCGCGCAAAGAGAGACACCGACACGTCGACCTTGCTAGCCGAATGCAATTTACACTTTTCTTCGATTGAATTCAGGGGTCCACTTTGGGAGCACGAACAGCACAGCGAATCAAAGCACAGGCCATCGCAACCCACAGTCACAGCGCGGAGCAAACGCTTGATCCTTTCCCAACGGTATGGAACGACACTTCCGAAAGCGCTTCTATTCGCAGCGTGCTCGGACCTCAATCGGCAGACTTCCAAGAGAAGCTTTCTCTAACTAGTTATGTCGCAAAGAGACGTCTGTGCTCTCAACAGCTTTCTCCCATCTCGTCTCATCTCTTGGCGTCCCCTAGCAGCAGAAAGAACCCACAAGGCGCATCAGACCAGCGCTTTCACGTCGAGGTGGCGTCAGCCCACACTTGCGTCAGCGTCGTAAGTCATACGACATTGGCAGGGTTGACGGAGTTGTTTTGGCAACAGCAACGTAGAGGTATAATACAGGGATGAGGAGAAGGCTGTTGTGCGATGTTCTGGTGCAGCACTGTTAGAAGAACTTGATCCAGATGATGAACAAGAACAGGAAGCCAACAGCACCGACAGGTGCCCATTTGCGGTACAGTGCGTCCAGGTTGATCTGTCGTGCCGCTTTACGGTACTTGAGCGACTCATCTCGCAGTGACGACGACATGGTCGACATCTGATCCAAACTGTCTCCTCGCCACAAAAGATCCTCCATGTTCTTGGTCATGATGCGCGTCACATCCTGCAGGTCTTCATTCAATCGATCCAAGTTGGAAGAAGCGGCCGATTGCGCTGTGCGAGAGTCCTCATACAGACGCTTGGTGCGCTGCATGAATGTGTCGAAGCTTACGAAGGCGTAGGGGCGAAGCGTCCTCTGTTCCACCTGGTTCCCGTAGCTGCGCTCAAACTCTTTCGACAGCTCGTCGAGGTACGAGAAGGCGAGCTTGCGTGGATACGACTTTTCGGCGATGGTGAGGTAGACGACGGACGATGGCATGGCGGGAGGTGGCGAGATGAGGTAGTGTAGTGTGTATTTGCCGCTTTCGATGCTGCAGCGCTGCTCGGACGAAGGCGTGATGCGTCTGAAGATGAGCTTGGCCTGCTGCTTGTGTTCCGAGAGGTCATTCTCGGTCTTGCCATCGTCCACGCTTTGTGCCAATGGCAGACCATCCGAGACTCGAGCGATTTGTGTCGAGAGCGGCATGCTGTGTGAGGGTGTGTCGTTGAAGCCTGATGAAGAGCAGAGTGTTCGAGCTTGATGGATCGATTATGGATCAGATGCGAAAGAGCTAAATGATGGATGGGCACAGGACCTTGATGCGATTCTTGTTGACGGATGATCGTAGTACGGCTACTTGAAGTGTGTTTATGATGGTAGAGAGAAGACAAACTCGTTAGAGAGGATGATGATGGTGAATGTTGCGGTTCAGAAGAACTCCGCTTGCGACAACACGCAGCCTTTCCGCTCGTCTCCAACGTGGAGGAAATCGGCGATTTTTGGCCGAGTTTCGAGCCAAAGCAAGACGTCGATCTCGCAATTTTGATTTATTTTTTGGGTGTTTTTGGTGCTGTTTCGCTGTCTCGCTGCTGTTTCGCCTGTTGTTTGTTGTTGCCGTCGAAATCTCAAAATCCAGCAACGTCAAAAGCGCGGCGATGCACGCGAAACAGAGACAACTCGCAGAGTTTCCCCCACTTTTGATTTGAATCACGCACAGAGCGACACAGCAGCAGTCTCTGATCCACCCATCTCCATCCTTGATCCTTCGTCGTCTCCCAATCTCCTTGGCTTCATCATCCTCGCCCTCCCCCATCTCTCTGTCTATACACCACAAAGCCTTGACCATCGTCGCCTCAAGCACCTACTCGCATCCGGTACCACTCTCTTTTACAATCGTTCCAGTCGCATTCAGCAGCAGAAGCGAAGTATCTTGGCACCTGAAGGTCACACCAGCCGCGGGATCCATCCTTGTTGACATCTCCCTCGACGACTGAAACCTCTTCAGAGCACTTCGACACTCGTTTAATACCACATTCACTTCTCAAACCGGCCCTCACCATGATGGACGACGGGCAGGATATGGCGGGGCAGGACCCCAGCACCCACCTCACCCTCGAATTGCGAGGAACTCGCTTCACCATCGAACGCGAGACAATGATGAACTTGCCCGAATCCGTCCTGCTCTGCCTCTTTCCGAACGGTCTCATCCTCACGCGTCAGCCTCGTGTACCATCCTTGCTCGATCAAGACGGCGAAGAGGATGAAGAAGAACTCTACCTGGTCGACTTTGATCCTCAATGTCTCTCTTACGTCCTCAGCTTCTTCAAAACAGCTCAAGATGAATTTTACGGCACGCACGAGCTCTCCGGAAAGTACAGGCCTAGCTCATCCTACGGCAGCAATTCAGCGCTGTACCAGTATGCACAAGGCGAAGGCGCGGATCCAAACCAAGGCGGCATGTCTCAGATCCCGTTGATGAACAAGCAGCCCATCATCGTCCTGCGCGAAGAGCTCGAATACTTTGCCATCCCACCCAAGAAGGCCACAGCTGCGAGTGGCGAAACCCAGACGCACAACGTTGATCCCGAGACGTTTGAAGGCACTGATCCCGCCACAGGGCATCCGACACCGGCGTTGCTCCGACTCAAGTATGCGTGCGGAGATGCTTTGCTCGATCGCAAGCAGATCTTCACCGCGTTGCAGAGAAATGTCAACAAGGAGAACAACCTGGCGGAGCAGCACCTCATCGACATGCTGTGCATGAGCGGCTTTGACCGCGAGGACACCTGGGGATTCCGAGCGCTCGAACCCAACCGCTGCTGCATCACCTCCATCGCTCTAGTCTTGCTCAAAACCGGTATCACCCATGCAGGAGAACTCGAAGCAGAAGGCATCAACCCCGAATCGCTCAGCACCGAGTATCACGATCCTACCGGCCAGACCAGCATGATGAACAACATCCGCATCGACCATCAGCAGTTTGCAACAGCACAGAAACTGCTCCTCTTCTGGCGCAAGCCCGCGAGAAAATGCTGGTGGGATGGCATCGACATCGTCCTTCCGACGTCGGTTACAACATCGGGTGCAGAGTCCGCACCGACGGTTTTGCCAGAAGATCTGAACGATGCAAGCTTGACACCAAAGGAGCTCGAGCTACTCAAGTCAGGCCAGGGCAGGAAAGTGCGTGTCTGGGCGCGCAGAGTATGGACACTGGAGCTAAGTTTGATTTGATTCATGGCCGGTGCTTTCTCTAGACGGCTGCGAGGCCCTTATCATTCTTTCTTGCTGGTTGCTGATGGGCGGCATTAAATTCTCAAGCTCTTGGAGCTCTATACCCCTTCTCTTCACTACGAAGCCTTTCATTTGACCACGGACATTCTCTATCACATTTATCGCCAAGCCTGTCATGATCCCGCTCATCAATGCATTCATTTTCACACATGATCCCTTCACTTGGCTTTGTTTAAGCCTACTTCGTGGTATGCGAGCATGCTGATGGCCGTACGCTGGGCAGTGCGATTTTTCTTAAAGTGTTAGAGCGTGTCGAGGATTATTCGCACGGTATTTCGACGGTGCTTGCTCACGTGATCCGCCTTTTTTGCGGAAGTGAGCTGCAAGAGAGACTTTCTTCTCGTCCTCTTGGACCTTGCAACCTGCTGTTCAACTTCATGCCCATCACCTCCTCCACCATATTCTTTCGCACCTCCTACATTGATCGGTACTCGAGGATCATCGAAAGTTGCAAAATGGCGTCAAGATCAACAGGCGTTGCACGCCAACTGCTAAAATCTGCTGCCACAGCATCCCGCACAGCGACACGCACCGCCGTTCCCGTTGCCCGAACATTTGCGTAAGTTTTCGAACCGGCTTCCAGCAAGATGTCCATTCTGAATTGGGACGCAGCGATCGATACTCTAAAGCACACGTATACTGACGTCTGATGAATCCGCCTACCCCTTGCACTACAGCTCTGCATCAAGCCGCTCCAACGCCTCCACCTCATCTTCCGTGACCTTGGATCAGCTTCGCAACCAATCGCAACCTCCGCAGAGCAGCCTGCAATCCACAACAGAGAGCCAGGATGCGACCGTCGCAAAGGAAGAAGAGCAATTCGTGCTGCCCGACTGTTTGCTTCCCACCGAATCGCATAAACCTACACATGGGATCCATGTTGCAACACTACACCTCCGTTCGTACGCAGATGGATTGCCAAACCTCGACCTCTTCGCGGATTTCGCTCGTCGAGCAGCATTCGCCATCGGCATTCCAGCTAGCGGTGTCGCTCACCTCCCGACTCGCACATCGCTCTGGACGGTGCCACGATCGCCCTTCGTGCACAAAAAGTCGCAAGAGAACTTTTGGAGGAAAACACACTCGAGAGCGATCAAGCTCTACGACGCTAATGACCAGGTAGTCGACCGATGGTTGCATTTCTTGCGCATCCATGCCTTGCCAGGTGTAGGACAGAAGGCAGAACTCTTCCGATACCACGAGCTGGGAGTTGGCAACAAGCTGATGGAGGAGGCCAAGGCTTTGCAGCGATCGACTTCTACATCGTCGGGCGAGGCAAAAGCTATTTCAGGATCGGAAGCTCCGCAGGGATCGACTGCGGAGAGTATCAAGAAGCTTGCAGAGGGAATCGTCGAGAAGGAGATAGCACAGGACGGAGCAGCTGAGCAAAAGTGAAATTGGCCAACAGCAGACTATAGAAGGGCGTTGACTCACCGGGCCTCATCGCACGGACGATCCCACCAATACCGATCGAGGATCAGTCTCGCGGCGCAAAGTTCATGTACGTTCGGCATTCAGCCGTCCTTGTGAAGTCATATATTTGTTCGGCATCGAAATCAGGGTCTGGAAAGTGGATGCCGTCGCATGAGTCCAAGGCATACATTGCTGTATACCTGGACAAAAGACTTGCACCTCCGGTTCATATATTCCTCACTCTCTGAATCGTCAATGGCCGAAGACAGTGAAAAGATTGAATACGATCTTGACTTCCAAATCGACCTTCATCTCAGTTTGCAAAAGCCTTCCGAATCGTGTGGGCTCGGAAGCAAAACCCATTCGATTGGATCCGGTCCTTGTGAAAACTGCTTGATCCGACATTTGCAAGCTTGACGGAACCGATGATACGCACTGATCGCGAATGTCGTGTTACTTTAATGCTTGCCATGAACCCACTAGGCCGTCCGTGTCAATTCGCAGCATCGTTGCGCGTTTGCGCAACGTCGACTCCTGAGTCATTTAGTGCTGCACGCTGTGCCTGACTTGTGACGAAGCCGCCAAGGTGTAAGCGTGCATCCTTACGACGGAGCTGCGTGGCTTAGTCAGTGGCGTGTAAGTGTTTCAGTGTGTGTGCGTCGTTTGTGTCGCTACCCGTGTCATACGGTCTGATGATCTCTTCTTGCCTTGTCTGTAATTGTTGTTCGGAAAAATCTGCCGGACGGGGACGCGGGATCGGCGCCAAGGAGCATAGAAGCCTGCGCCAGGTGGCGCAGCGTGTTGGTCTCACTCTGCAGAAAAAAAGAATTGCCAAAAAAGCGGCGCAACAAGACGATCTGCAACGTTGTGGGCCTCCCTTTTTGCGCTTCGGTTTCGGTCACTGTATGCCAAAGATCCAAGCTCGCGTTCTCAAGTTTGGTCTAGATTGAGTAGCGTACGACGAGACGCTTGGATGCCTCCCAATTCCGTCGGCCAACCGCACAATAAGGCGCACACGAAGGACGGAAAGATCGAGGATCGCGCGGGCCTTGTGATTGGAGTGGGAGAGCGTGATGAAGTCCATTCAAGTTCATGCAGTGGTTGCTCAGCGGCGCACAGCCTGCTGCTGCTGCTGCTGTTGCTGTTGGTCATGCAGCTCTCGGTTGCGTCTCAAAATTGAGTGCGCACTTTTCGAAAAGTCACGAAGCGAGAACGAGAGAGCGAGAGAGAGCGAGATGCGTGAGCGAGTCTGCGAGTGTTGGTCTCGATCCGAATTCCTGCAACTCCGCACGCAACGCGCTAAAGTTGTCTTACCCTTAGATCTGTCACTGTCACGCTCACCAACATCATCACCATCAACAAGACTTGCTGCGGCTTTGATTCGACTGCTCGCGACATCACATCGAGCAGACTTCGGACACTGCCGAGGCCACATCTTCTGACACTCTCCGTCCGTCACTGCGCTAGCTCTGAAGCGCTTTCGGATCATCGAAGACCCTGACCGGCGGTACCGAACGTGGCGTCACAAGACGGCTCATCTGTCGACACAGAACTGCAGGGCTACAACCTTCAGATCACCTCGACACGGGCAGCAACGCGAAAGCTACTGCATCGCCTTAAGCCGGATCACCCGCAATAAGAACAAGATCAGTCTGCGCTTGCGGCTGGCTGGCTGGAAGAGCGACCAGCTGCTCACTCTCTTCGGCAGATCCGATGCGCTCGGGACATCCTTTAAACTCATCACTCATGTCATAGCAAAAGGAAACAGACGAGCACATGCAGTCATCATCGCTCAGATCCGACGGCAGCAGCCGCTCGTCACGAGCATCGGATCTGCCGAGCTTGTCTCGAACAATGCACAGCCACCAACTAAGATCGGATCATCCGGCCTCATCCTCACGGGTCGTGGTGGCAGAGGGGAGCGAGTTTGTTCTTCAGACCGTACCGACTCGAACTTCTGTCTCAACACATCGACCATCATCAGCAGTAGATCGGCACGTCTCAGCACCGCACCTCTCTTCATCTCCATCACAACGACCTCACTCAGCACAATCACGGTCTGTCTCTACATCCATCACTCCACCTCGCTCTAGACAGTCGGAGCGTCCGTATCGGCCCCCTCCGTCGAGCAGTGCTCGATTTTACGAGCGTCAGCAGCAGCGTTGGATGCTCCAGCAGCCTAGTCTGCTTCCCCATACACCAGAAAAGGAGCCTGCACCCAACGCGCTTCATCTACAAACGACTCCTCCTCCTGCTCCCTCACGCTTTTACCAGCCTCACGCAGCTTCCGGCTCACAGTATGCCCAGCCTCTTTCACCACCGTACACCTCAACGACGAATGCAGAGCAGCAGACCTATACGTCTCGATTCCGGTCTGGCTCCGATGCATCGACCGCTTCACGACTAAGGGCCACAAGTGTCAGCTCTCTGGCCCCACCCGAAAAAACGACCCGTGCACGTTCAGGCAGCGACGCAGGCAGCTTCACACGCAGCCGCATATCCAATGGCTACCATTCAAGCTTCGATGATGACGAACCAGGCCGCTCTGCACTCACGACCAATCACGATCACGTCGAGTGGCAAGGCCAAGACGGTGGCGCTACACCTGTCTCTGCTCCAAGTCATCAAGACTTCAGCTTTGCGTCGAGCAGCAAAGTTTCGCAACAAAATGACATCGACGATACCCTTGGAGAGTCTGGCGATGCTGATTGGGATGCCGAGCTGGGGATTTCGGAGGCCGACCACGCAGAGCCGTTGCGACTGCCCTCACTCCAGCAAGCAGATCAAATCGGGAATCAATCTCCTCACGTCGTCAGCAGTCCCGCCATCGCCTCTCCCAATTTGCTCCGCAGTAAAGTCGCTATCAATGGCCTAAGCGTCTCCTCTCAGCCGCAGCCTCACCTCGAAAGCATCAAGGCGGCCGATCTCAAGGGTATTCGCGTCACCTCTGCCGTCAGCGAAAGCTGGGATGGCGACTTTCTTTTTCAGAACGACGAAGATCCAGCTGATGCTGATACACATCATAGCGGTGGCAGTCAACATAGAGCGTCGAGGAAAGGAAACAACGCGACAAATCGTGCCACTTCGAACTTGTTGCATTCTCATGTCAGCGAAGACGTAGATAGCGACGACGACGACGACGTCGAGAACTGGGATGATGCCTTCGCGTGGAACGCAGATTCCATCATGACACCCTCAGCCTCTACTTCGTCGTCATTACACGATCTGATGATGCGGTCCAATCTTCAAGGTCACGACATGCGCGATTCGCCAACACGCGGCGGGAGGACGTTATCTAGGGAGCTGCCGCTTGACATCAGTCGACGTCTAGACTTTGAAGGAGACAAGAACAAGGGCAGGAACCGTTTCTCCAATGGATCATCAGCCAGCATCGTCACCGACTTCTCTGCTCGTCTGGCCGCACAGTCCGACGTCGATTCGTATGCGGCTAGGTCGTCTCAGGACAATGACGATCTCTCTGCTTCTCGTCTCCCGCATTCCAGACAACACAACGCCCTCGGCCTTGCCCGGAATTCGCGCAAGGATCGCCGCGACACTGACAGCCGCAGCGACGCAAGTGGCGACGACACCGAGACCGAGTCGCCTTTGAAGCCCGTCGCACCTCTGCCACCTCGCCCCGCACGTCGTTCGCTCGGCGCAGCGCTTGGATTTGACTCACGTCGCAAATCAGCCGCGAAGGATGCAAACGCCAGCCTGCAGTCGCCCTCGCGTCCTGGAAGCAAGAACAAGGACGATACCAGTCCCGCAGCGTCAAAGTCTCACGCCAGGACTCAATCCAAGTCGAAACTCGGTGCTTTGCAACGACTCAGCTTCTCCCGCTCTCGTCTCAGCGTAGCAAATGCGTCGAGCACCAGCGTCAACCAGATGCCTGGAACAGAAGAGAGTCCACAGCAGCCATTCGCCCGGAGCGTTAATCAGAGTCAGGCTTCTCTTCTCAGCCAAGCATCTACCTCGTCAAGTCGCTCGCGACGTGGCACGAGTCCGATGAATCCGGAAAAAAGCTACATTGCTCTCCGAAGCACCAGCTTTCGTCGACTTCTAGGCCGTGGAGACAAGAGCAGCAATGCCAACCGTGATGGCATTCCTCTCGAGGAGTCCCCGCAGATACCAACTTCCCGGCGCGGGTCGGAGCCCTCTCATTCCGTTCTTCCTATCGGAAGCCCTCCAAGGAGCGCCACGACCGCTCAAGCCTCTTATCTCTCAAAGTCGCCGCCATCATTCTCATGGACGGGACTAAGACGCTCTATTGAGATCACACCCACACGCCAGAAAGACCACAAGAGTCGAAGAGATAGCGACGATTTTCAGCGCGACTCTCCAGGTCAGGTGCTGTTTGCTCAAGCTGGTAGCCCAAGCATGTCGTCTGCTGGCCCAAGGCTTGCCTCTCAGCCCAGCAACCCGCCGCCCACGTCGTATGTACAAGGCAGATCCGACAGGCCAGGCCCGAATGCCGAGAATGGCCTCCTTCCGGCCGCTGGGCTCCGTCGCGACTTTTCCAGCTCCAACACTCTGCGTGCTGGTCCAGGCAATTCAACCGCAGACGCATCGACGCCAACACGGTCTGGTCGCTCCAAGGCCAGCGCAGAAGCTTCTACACAGCGGTGGCAGGCTGCTGAAGCTGGCACACCTGCCTCGATTCGATCTGATGGAGCATCGATGGATGTAGCACCACCATCATCCTACGCTTACGGTGGCGAAAGTATGCAGAGAGGTCCAGGAGGTCGTGGTTCGGCGAGTCGATCGGTTTCGGCGTCCACCGCGCACAGTCACACGAGCGCAGAGTCGATGTATTGCTACAGGATGAGACAGCAGATCTCAGTGTCAAGTGGGCCGGACGCACTCGACTCGGAGACTTCATACGGCACCAGTGTGGGAAGCTCGCCCGGTCTTACTGGTCAGTGGTCATGGGCATCCTCAGGCAAGCGAGGTGCTACTCCATCGATCGACACCAAGGATACCGCATGGATGGCATCTGTCGATCTGTCGAAACGGCAAGAGCCATCAACGCAGCTCGACAGTCTTCATGGCCGTGCGACGAGTATGCCAGGATCGCCGCTTGCTGCTGAAAATACGCTGGACAATGTACCTGTGCTTGCTCATTCGCAAGCCGCTCGCAAGCATTCTGCGCCGGACGCTTCGCTGTCTCCTTCCCAGAACAACTCGTACGCGCAAGAAGCTACGAATCACCCCGAAGCGCCTCTCACTCCTTCTCGAGGAGCACCGTCTAGCTCATTCAAGCCCGACTCCGTTCAATCAATGACTTCCGTTGCAGATGAGAGCATCACTGGCGTGCCTGCACCGAGTCAAGCAACGTCGCCTTCTGCCGCCTCGTCGTCCCGCAAGAGTGCTCCTCGACGAAACAGTCTGAGCGATCTCAAGATTCCCAGCCGAATCAGCAAAGCACAGATCGGGATCCGAAACAACATCAGCCTGGTCCGCGACTTTGCCAAAGGTATCGAAGAGCTCAAGGTGCTCAAGGCGAGCTACATGGACCAGAAGATGAGCTCACCGCTTGCGAGGTCAGACGTCGAGCAAAGGGTCCAAAATTGGCTCGAGTGTGCAGATGTACTGATTGGCCTTGGAGAGGGACGAAGCGAGTCAGATGCGACCGCTCGGGTCGACACTGTATCTCATACGCCGCTCTCAGCACACATCGATGGCCGACGTCCGATGACTTTCTCGGATGCATCGAGCTATGGTGGTCCTACTTCGCCACTTGAAGGATGGGCGTCTCGTCAATCGTCGGCGTCCGGTGCCAGAAGTGCGAGCGGTACGAGTCAGGCCACCACGTCTACTACCGACGGTGCTCGAAGCGTCGACGTACACAGAGAGATCGACATCCTCTCAGCTATCCTGGGTGGCCAGAAACTGACTCCTGCCTCTCAGAGTGACAGTCGATCGCACGCTCGCTTCCAGTCCGAAACGTATACGCGCGACGAGCTACCACATCGAAATGCTGCGTACTCGTCCAAGTCGTCAGTCGATGTGTCGACGCTGACGACACCCGATCGCGAGACCTTGGATGACAAGCGTAGCGAAGATGTTGGTCGGAAAAAGTCATCCGATCGGTCTTTCAACACGGCACCTACACACAGTGGTGCCAATGCGAATCTCGATGATACCGCCGAGTTTGCTGAAGTCGACGTCGGCGATGTGAATCGCAGTGCTAAGCGCCGTATTCGCAGTGCGAGCCGAGCTGGTCTTCAAGGTCTTCGAGATCTGCTTAGGGTGTTCAAGGGTGACAACTCGCCTGAAATTATGAAAACGAGGAGCACGGCTGAAGTTCCTGTAGCTGCAGACGACACAAAAGACCCACCTAGATACTCGATCGACGGCCGTCCCTCAACACCCTCCGCGTCGAAGCAGAAACGCAAATCGATCAATCTAAAACGTCGCTCTTTCCTGCGCTCAAGGACATCGCTGGACAGCATCTCAGCCAAAGCAGCGGAAGGGCAGACGGCACCAGAAGCCGCACCACCTTTGCCCCTCTCACCCGAAGCCGGTCGCTACGCGCAGACTCCAGCACCCGAAGCGGATCGACGCAAGCCAGGACCGTCGCCTCCGAAAACTTCCCTGGATATCACCTGGGAAGCTGGAACCCCTGACCGTTCTCAAGAACCCCGCGAACCGCAGCGCTCAGCATCAGCAACGGCCAAAACGGTCCGTCGCATCTCCCTGCAATCAGCGCTCAGCGGGAGCAACAAGCAGCGGCGATCCGTAGAAGCACCACGACCCGACCACACCCAGCGTCAGCACTCTGCGGACCCTCGTAAACAGCCACCTCTGCAGCAACCGTCGCACCGCCGTCCAAGCCTCGCCGTCCGACCGGCGACCGACTCTCAAGCTCCCGATCCGCGTCGGGCGAGCACCTCGGTCGATACGCTTCATCGCCAACACCAGCTCCAGGTGCAGCAATCTCAACGCGAAAGGGTGGAAGCCACACCACCACCGCCGCCGCCGCCAGTGGTGCAAAAGTTGGCGCTGAGACCGGAAGCGATGCCGGGGCTGTTGGTGTACGTCCAGGCGACGAAGCAGCATCTGCAGGCGGCTTTGGATGAGTTGGGTCCTCCTGCTCATCGGCCGAGATAGGCTTCCACGTTCTTTTGGTAATCGTTACACGCGCGTTCTCTTTGTGCCTTTGAACTTGCTGAGTGCGTGCGAGAAAGTGTGTCTACCATGTCAACCATGCCAATCGTGTCGACGATGTCTTGTGCAAAGATTGCGAGAGGGGATCGTCCGGCATGCGGGCAAGTCGGTGGATGGGAGATTTCTTAGGGAGCGGATGCCATGCCATGTGCGTGCGAGACTCTGTCTCTCTCTCTGACGTCTCAACTTAAAAGGATTGTTGTTTCAGGTGTGAGGGACGGATCCGTGCACACGGTACGGTCACACTTCCAAAACAGGGGGGCGGATAAGACTGGGCGAAGAGGCCACCTCATCGCTGGGCCACAGTTTGGACCGTGAGAGAGGGAGAATTAGGGTTGGGTCGGACGATCCGTTTGGTGTTTCAGAAAAGAGCAGTAGTCTCAAACAAATTTCTTCTTGCGTGAGAAGGAAGGTGAAAACGGTGGTCGATCACGCAAGGCAGCTTTGTATGTGTCTCACCAACCTCTGAATCAAGAGTAAGAGACTTGATACGGGAAGAAGCGCGGAAGGATAATCGTTCCACAAAAGTTAGCCGCTTTCGAGCCGAACAAAAGGCGAAAGACACAGAGCCGCGAACCGCGGAATGTGTCACGCGTCCCGAAGAAAAGGAAACCCCAAAACACGTGTCGCGTAAATTAAAGTTTCCCAGACGCGTCTAAAATCGAAAACTTACCGGACGAAAATACGCTTCGAACGAGACGGGTTCGAGCTGTCAAAAAAACCCGAAGATTCCTTCGTACAGCATACGGGTCGGATCCTCCTTTCCCATGCCTCCGTCCGATCCGCTGCACCCAAGATGATCGTGGATCGTCTCGGTGACAGGCAAGAGCTGGTCATGTCCGAGAGCCGTAAGGAGTACAAAGCATGGGCAGGACGATTTTTGACAGCTGTCCAACTCGCGGATCAGGTCCAAGATAAGCTCTTCATCCCAAAGAAGGCTATTTTCAGCACACCTGTCTTCCGGGCTTCGTCCATTCTCCAGGCAATCGCCCACTTTGGAACGAGTCTCGACGCTGAAACCTGAGCAACCTCAGATATGTGAGACACCTTCTTCCAACTTGGGAAAAATTGCAAGCTCGGATTTTTTCAAGGGTCTCGATAGGCGAGCAACTGTCGACGATCGAGACGTGCAGCTGTCAAAAAAAATCCCACCGACCCTTTTGTGGGAGACATGTCTCGGCTATGAGAGGTTTTTGGCATGTCAAGAGTAGTTTTCGGCTGGGCCGCACGTATCTTCGGAGCAGGGACGTGCGCTCACCGAACGAGTTTGCAGCGACAGCATGGTGGGAGCGGCTGCGCCTCCGTCGGTCTTGGCCTTCGGGGTCGATATGAAAAGCCGAACAATGAGGTGTTGTAAGGTCCATAATGAGTTGACCGGCGATCATCGAATTCCTTGGCTTCTGTGCGTCAAGAACCGGTCGGTGCCTGAACGAAAACTGTTGCTGCACGCACCAAATATTTTGATCGTGCTCCTTTCCGGAGTCCGAGTTTGATCGTGACGAGTGCGATCCGGTAACTTTTCCGACGGCTTTCTTACGTTCCGGGATCAAGTCGCTCGATGGGGCAGCAAAGATCGTCAAAGTGCAAAGTTCCCAAGCGCTGCGAGGAGGATGCAAGACCCAATCTCGCTTTGGATGGTTAGGGCGTGAGTGAATGTCTCGCGTGCGCAAGAGGACCCTTACAACTCCTTCTTTGGCCCATTTATCCTTCCCGGTCTTGGTGCGATGCGATACGATGACAGACTTGGTATCGTATGGCTTCCAGTGAGTGCGTGTGTGCCTTTGTCGGAATCCGGAGCTGAAATTCCTGCAATAGTATGCAGGTCAAGAACAGGAGTCCGTCGGATGGTATAGCGATCAGGGCCGGGGTGATGTACGAATGCGTTTCGAACGACGTTTTCCGACCACGTGTGAAGCGGTATGAAATGCACAAAGTCCAGACGCGTGCAGATGTCGATCGAACAACGCATCGGCCGCAGTGCAGCTGTGCGGATCCGACTCAGACTTGCGAGCCCCAAACCCAGACATTTGGTAGCGATGAGGTCGCCAGTACAAGGCCAACCGCTGACTTGGTTTTTGCGTCCAACGAATCGCACCAATCGTCTGGTCTGTGTCTGTGTGAAGGCAGAGTGGTTGGTACGAGATCACAGCAAGCAGGTTGAAAGAGTCGAGTGTCTGAGACATGGCCGGATTTTTTGGCACGCGCCAAAAGTGCTAAGCGAAGTAGCGGCTAACAGCGACCCCTTGCATCTCTTTTTAGCCGCCCTGATATTGATGACTTTGCACCTCTTCAACGTCCAGCTGCACTGAGCAAGCTTTCTTGTGTCTCATCGTTGTCTGAGTATAGCTTTGTCGGATGTACATGACGTGGCTGTGAAACACCACAACTTGTTTTTTTGGGACACGGTTGACAGGCGAATGTGGCAAGACGTATCCAACGTGTGGCTTCTTCCAATCCGATGGTGTGGATGCAGAGAAGAATGTCATGCTTCGCAAGCGAAAGGAGGTCAATCCCGATCTTCGGCAAGAGAAGGAAAGAGCGAGCTAGACCTTCCGCATGCGCGGGTCGAGGCCGGGATCTGATTTGCTTCCTTCGGATAGGTTTGGAATGACCGACAAGTTCTACAGATAAGCGCTTAGCGAGACGTGTTGAGCGTGGGAGAGAGATTCGGGAAGGAGGATGATGTGTCAGAGTAGGCTAATGGTAGTGGCGAGGTATGTAGTTGCGATCTCTTACGGCGAGAGAGGGAAAGAGGAGGTTCCCGCACGCGTCTCGATTGGCCTCCCCCGCGATGGTGTTTCGAAAGTGGACCCTGCGCTTGCCTCTGTCTCGTCCGCTTGCGTGTGTCACTGTCAAAGTCGTGATCCGACGGACGGGCGATGTGATTTTGTGAAAGACAAGAGCATTGTCGGCGTCGTCGGTATACACACACCGAGCAAGGCTGCAATCCTCACCTTTATCACACTGTGGCTGAAGAAGGCGTCGTGACTTTTGTTTCGTCCCTTTGCGTTTTGGGATGCTCCCGCTGTTTCACGTTGGTCTGATCCTGCCCGCCGGTGAGCACGGGCAATTTGGAGAGCTAGAGTGCAATTCAGTGGCTGAGCGAGGAGCAGCCTCTTGCAATTGCAGCAATTGGAAACGGGACCTGACCCCGCTTGAACGCAGGTTGCAAACAACTTTGTGCACTTGGGCGCGCATGCAATTCCAATTTGGTCGATCTACTGATGTGCTGCACACTCAGCTGCATTGAATGATTTGCTGCGCGGCGGCTGTAGTGAGTGAAATGTCGCGATACCCTTTGGGAGGCGAAGAAGCGGGAGTGCGGAAAGGGTGGAAGATCAGGGGTAGCGTGTGGCTGCACGGTTGACAGGCAAAGTCAAAAGCAGGATTCACCACCAATATTCAGGCAAAGGAGAGGAACGATAAGGTGTCTGTCTCGAGAATCTGTTTGCAAATGTGCGACACCTGCGACACGGCTGCAGGAGGTGACAGGCAAGCAAATCAAGCGGAGCCTCAAAGTGAGAAATGACTTCTCCCACAGCCCAGCCTCGCTTGTATGGTTCGCAAGCCGGTCTCGGATGGCGACTGTCGTGATTTCATCCGGCCTTTGTGACAGCTTCATGCTCCCTTTTTCGTTCTCAACTCTCAGAAGCGAGACGTGACAGACCAATGTCAAAAGCGTGCGCGCGCACGTCCAAGCGCATGAACCACCCTGTCCGTCCTGTCCACTCTGAGCTGGCCTTTTCTATCATCCCCCTTGGAAGCAGTCAGGAGAAGCAAGTCTCCCTTTTGACAGCTGTCAGGGTTTTAGCGTCGGTCAACATTGCTGCCTTCGACAACGAAGCACTGTCTACAAGGGGACCAAGAAGAGGAAAACGAGGGTCAGAAGGGAGAATGTATGTAAGAAATCGGACGGAGGTGCATGGCTGCGATGAATTGTGCAAATTCGCGTCTGACACGCCGGCTTGCACCCTCGATTTCGTGCGTTCGTGGTTGGTCGTGTTGGTCTCCGACGCATGAACTTTTAAAATAAAATAAAAAATTCATTTTGTACCTCGGATTGGAAGAGAGGATTGCAGCTCACAGATGGGCGCCAAATGCAGGTCAGCAGCGCAGTGTGATCTCAATCCACAGATTCGCACTTGACTCGAGAGTTGCACTTTTCCCCGGACCGTCACACGCTCAACCGCTCGACGCTCAACGCTCTCTACGCCCCGGTTGGAAAAAAGGAGGAATCTCCATGAAATTAATCAACGGCTCTGCTTCCATACACTCACTTAGCGCCCTTTTTGCATTTGCTCCGAGTTACAGCCCACTCTTTTGAGTGCAATTGACATTGATACGCTCTGTGCTCTTGTGGCACTCATTGTCTTCTGTCGCACACACCCACACAAACCCTGCAGAACTGCCAGCCTAACCGCGTCACTTGTGCAAGGCGCTCTCGACTTAGCTCTTCACCACTCAAGCCCTTCTCTTCTCCCTTTTCAGCCCGGCACTTTCTCTCATCCTTCGCAGCTGTACCAGCATAGCGGATACGCCTCCTTCGAGGACAGCCTTGTCTCTTCCCAAACCTACATATTGGATTCACCTTCTGTCCTTCCCACTCCCCTTTATCACCTCGACACCTCCGTCCCTTTGTGACGTTCACCGTTTCTCCCCATCAAGACCTTCTGTTGTACGAAGTGGTCTTGGTCACCACTCGCAACACGGTCTCTTAAGCTACACCTCCAACCTACACTCATCCTTTCTCCTTTCCTGCATCGTCCTTCACCTTCTTCGGCATCTTGCAACCCGACCCCTGCATTCATCAATCACCGCTTCATCTTGTCACCTTTCATCCCTTCCGCTCGCCGCAAACTTCTGGCATATCATTCCGGTCCTCACGGTTTGACAGCACCCCGACCAACCGCATTGCATTGCATAGCATAGCACAGCATATCGAGGCTCCTCTGGCACACTGTAGCTTTGTCTGTTCCTGTCTATTCCTCCGTCACCCTTCCTTTTTGCATCATCTCGCACGCTGCTTCTCTGTCCTTAGCACTCGATCATCTCTCCGCATCTCCTCTTCGCATCTTCCGTCCTCCATCGCATCTCCTCTCATGCTAGTGTAGTAGTCCTGTATCTTCTCTCGTCCCCTCGGTCTCTCCACTCTTCTCGCGCGCAGCATCGTTTGTCCAATCGGCCACGTCTCCCGCAAGCTCGTACATCATCCACCTTCACGCCAACATGGTCGACTCGCAGTCCACCCTCGCGCCCAGGCCCAGCTTGGGCCATCGCTCCATCTCGGAACAGGCTCCGCTCTACAACCCCTCCTCCGCTCCTCAGTCGGGCTCGCGTCTGCGCGGATCCAAGGCCGTCAGTGGTGCTCACACCGCTACTGGCTCTCAGCTGCCTTACTCGCCCCTGCTTCCCCTTCCGCCCGCGTCCGCCACTACCAGCAAGCTTGGCTTGCAGCACGCCGCCTTGGTTGACCCCGAGCAGAGCGAGAACGCAGAGCCTTCTTCCTTGCACGCCCAGCATGGCGCTCCGCATAGCCCAAGCGCCCTCGCTGCAAGACGTCTGGCACGTCGAGGCATTTCAGAGACTTTCCCTTCCCACTCGCATCAAGCAGTCAAGTCAAACCGCAGTGCCGCTGCTGCACCCAGTGCCTTCCCGGCTCTCAGCCCCAAGATCGCACTTCGACTCGACATTGCCGCAGCGTCAGATCTCTCGGGCAAGCCAGCTGCCAGCAGATCTGCCGGTATGATTCGCAGCTACTCGCTTCCCGTCGCCACACAGGCCGAGCACGACGAACAGCAGCGCATCATGGCACTCGGCCTCTCCCCCGCTAGCCGTCACCCTGTCAACCCTTCTTGGTGGCAATACGGGTGGCCTTCACCCGGTGGCATCAGCCACCGACACGTGCACCACCCTTCTCCCGCAGCGCCCGAATTTGTCGGTCAACGTCGACGTTCTTCGCAGTCCAAGCTTTCCAGCGTCATGACTCCCATCCCTGACACCGGTGTTGAGTCGTCGCCGCCGCGACCTTCCAGTCGATCCAGCAAGACCCGTTCGAGCTGCTCGCCCAAAATGAAGAGCAAGCATTTGCCTAGCATTCACCAGCATTCCTTCGAAAAGTCGTCCTCGCGATCGGCATCCACCTCGCCCAAAACAGGCCGTTCTCCCTTGTCCATGATCTCGGTCAACTTGCCTGCTTTGGACCAGCAGCTCGAGCAATCCTATTCGCTCGATGACGATGAGGATGATGACGACGACAAGTCCGTCGCCGACTCCATCGCCGCCACTCCCGCAGAGGCCGCCTTCGACATTGAAATGGACGCCCTCAACCAGCGTTTTGCCGAGTGGTCGCGATCGCAGGCTCTGGCTACTCCTTCCGCTCGCACCCAGAACGCGAGTGCAGCGGCGCAACAGCAAGACGACTACTTCAACTTGGTCCACGATGACGACGTTGACCCATCCAAAAACTTCCTAGGTGTCGGAAGCGATACTTCGGACGAAGCTCGGACTCCACGTGCCTCTTCACCCAGACCACTCTCAAAGGCTGCCTTATACCACCATGACCAGCAGCAGTTCCAGAGCAGTCGCTGGGAAGGCTCGTTGGACTTTATTCATCCTGATCACCTTGCGTAATGTCTTAACTTGATGTCTTGGTAATCTCTTTCTTTCACTTTTGTGTTGCTCTTGATAATGCGATTCTCACTGTTGTCTTTGTCTTCCAAAGTGGTTGTGATGATGCTCAGAGTGTCGAGCGTTTTGCGAATGAGCCTCGGTTCATGATGTCCAGAACACGATCGCGGCTTGTGCTCCTCTCTTGATCGTGTTTGGAGCTCGAACCTAGCCTGTCGCACGCCCAACATCTGAGATGCTCGCGCGTGAACGCATCAAGCATTGCACAAGGCGTCGCTTGCCTGCCGCGCCTCCCCCTTCGTTTCGCTGGCTCATGTGTCGTTGCTTCTCTCTCTCTCAAGCGCGAATCGAAATCTCAAACCAAACGCTTCCGCATCTCGCACTGGATCTCGTCAACAAAACAACAATGAGCATTGCGGAGAAAACCAACAGCCCTTCAGCCCCGCGCTAGGCATTCGTATACCCACTAACCACGCTCTCGCTCTCCTCGAGCACATTGTCCAACGGCATACCGGGCTGATACGGTTGGGCAAACCTTGTCGGCACACCTTCCTCCCCCTCCCCCTCTCCTCCCTCCCCTCCGTCAGCATCCGCTCTGCGCCCCGCCCTCCAGCTATACACGCCCTCGTCCGGCGCCAGCTGCTCGACCTCCTCGAGCGCGAGGCTACGGCTGAGCGGGCTGTCCCTCGTCTCGCGCGGGTCGACGTTGCTCGCGGCGTCTTCGGGGTATATCTCTGAATCCAGCGATGACCTCTCCGCTCGAACCGGAACTTCGGGAGGAGAGGCGGGCAGTGCTTTCTCCTTCTTAACCGGTACACCAGGTACACCGCTCGTCGTGGGAGCAGCACGACCGCCAAACTTGCTAGCCACATCCGCGACCCTTCCCGCCACGGGATCCTTCGCAAACACATCCCTGTAGCCCTTCCTCGCTTCTCCGCCCTTCTCCTCAACAACAGTCGAAGCGCCCTTGCTCGCACGTACAGCCTCGATCGGCGACAACCCGGCGCGCAGCGACTCGACGAGCTTCTTCGTGTCGATCTGCGCCTGCGGTCGCCCAGCCGCCTCCTTGCGCGACTTGAGCGCCGCTCGCGCCGCCGCGACCGGGTCGATCGGCGGCGCTGGTCTGAGCGCCGCTGCTGGTGCTGCCGAGGAGGAGGGGTGGACCTCGCGCATCGTGCTGCCGGATACGTCCGGAGACACTTCCGGCTCGACAGACGATCGAGAGTCGATCCGCGACAATCCCAACTCGTCCTGCTGCTGCTGCTGCATTTCGGGTGTGTGCTTCGCCGAAACCGGAGGAGGAGGAGGAGTGGACGATCGAGGCCCGCTGTGCATCTCAAAGCTGGCTCCGCGAGGTGTGGCGGTGCCAGACGGTCCAGCAACCGACAGCTGCGCCGTCTCGTCGACGCCTAGACCCAACGAAGCTTTTCTGGCTGACACGACAGGCGCCGCATCCTGCCCAGCCATCCGACCGTTGGCTTTGAGCATGATGTCGATCCATGCATCGTCTTTCCCGCTCGCAGCCGGCTTCTTGGATCCACCCCTCGAGGCGATTTGACTCGGTTTTCGTTTGGCAGAGGTGAAACTGACATCATCCCCAGCGACGGAGGAAGCATCGGTGGCGACGCTCCTCGTTTCGAAATCGGCACTGGTGAAGGATCGATCGACGTCTACGTCGCCCTGTTGCTGAACTCCTGTTGCACCGTTACCGTTCGAAAGCTGGGGTTCGGTCTCGTCCGCCACCGCCACCGCCTTCAACGCAGGACTCGAAGCTCCCCTCCTCGCCGACTTGACAACCCGCATGCTCTTCGCCCGCAACGTCGACATCAACTTGCTCCCACCCTGCTGATGCCCCTCGCTCCTGAACACCGCGTGTCCAAACTCCTCCTGCTCCTCGCCCCTCTCCCGCTCCACACTCGTCCGGTTGCTCCTCAACGTGCTCTGGGAAGCGTTCTTCGACCCGTTCCTCTTCAGCTGATCGCTCAACAGTATACGTTTCGTAGTACCGCCCGAACCCGCTTTAAACACGTCGTCCTCTGCAACCGTATCAGACGCGCCGTTGCTCTTCTCCTTCCTCGACCGGAACATGGCAAACTTGCGGATCATAGCCAGACCTTTCCCCTTGCCCCTTCCCGCCGCTTCCAAGTCGGCTCGGTACTGCGCAGGCACCACCTCCTGAATCACAAACCACGCCGCATCCACCCGCTCGTCTTGAACCACCTCGTCCTTCCGAAACCTCGTCGGAGCCGCCAAAGCCGCACTCTGCGAACCGACCGTGCTCGCGTTGGGCCTCGACTTGTACTGCACAACGACAAAGTTGGCCGTTCGGTGCGTCAGCTCGTCCCGATTGCTCCATCCGTTGCCCAGCAGATAGTCGGCCCAGACGTCGGCGAAGGTCTCGTCCATCCGGCTGATCGGGTGGCTGTCCACCACCCCCGCCGGCGTACCGGACAGCGTTGGGCTAGCTACCAGTTTGGGAGTGGTGTCGTAGTTGAACGGCGGCAGCTTGTCCTGTCTCGACTTGAGCTTGGCGTGCAGGTGATCGCGTTCCGACGGCCAGTTGTTCACGTCCTGCTTCAACACATCGTCGAAGCTCAACACGTCTGCCAAAGTTCCACCTTCCTCCCCCTGGAACCCGTCTTTGGAAAACTCGTTCCACTGCACCGTCTCCCGCTTCACGCCACGGTTCCGCCTCGCCGATTCGTTGAGGTCAAAAGCGAGTTTGGACGAATCCGGCGCGGCGAACCCGCCAGACATGAACTCGTCCCACTGCTTGCTCACCAACGAGCCATGCCCGACCACGACATCGTCCTCCTCCACCGACGCATCCCGCTTCTTGGCCGCACCAGCTCTCCTTCCCTGCAACGCGCCACCGCGCAGATTCACCAACTTCCTGAACTTGTCCGACAACTGCGGATCCCTTCCCAGTCCCTCATTATCGTTCTTGCAATCCGTCCACTCCTTACACGATTCGGCCAGATCCAACTCGCACGCCGTCTGCACCAGATCCGCACTGTACAACCTCACGCTCCGCTCGATCTGCGTCACGGGCACCATCCTCGACGACGTGCCCTCCACCATCGAGATCTCGCTCGCCAACATCGACGGGTAGCCGCTCACATGCTGCGCCAGCCTCGGGGGCAGCGTCGCCGTGGTAGCCAGGTATCGGATGTACGCCAGCAGCAGGTGCTCGGTGGCGTTGCTGGCGCGCACGTAGGCGTCGTACGTGCGCGCAAAAGTCTCGTCTTCAGGTAGGCCGAAGAGGAGCGCTCCGAAGTGCTTGGCGAGCTTCGCCGGCATCATGCCGTTCTTGAGCGAGTAGGCGGCGGTGGAGGAGAGCAGCGAGAACAACGCACACAGCAGCTTGACGTTCTCGGGTCCGAGGTGGGACAGCAGGTCTTTGAACGCTGTGGGAGGGTACGACTGTCGGCGCTCCTGCTCGCGCCACGCGTTGTACACCTCGAGATCCAAAAACCCTCGCTGCTGGACGTACACCATCTCCTCCCTCACTTCGCCCCTCCTAGCCCCTGGTACAGGCACAGGAACGGCCAGCACACGCCCCATGCGGGCAAACCCCCACTTGACCAACGCGGCGAGATCGTGCGGGTTGGCGTAGCGCACCTCGTCGAAAAAGTGGGCGGGGATCGTGCGCTGGCCCGAAGGCGAAATCGTGAAAACCCGGATCAGAGACGCCACGTTGGTGGGGGACAAGTCGAGCGCCATGGAGGAGAAGATGAGCGGGTTGTCGAGACCACGGCTCCGGATCTGGTCTGCGCACGCTTCGAGCAGGACGAGCACGCGCGATGCGTCGAGGTAGACTTGCCATCCGTCCGGGGTGTAGCCGTAGGCATAGGGTTTGGAAGCAGCAGCAGCAGCAGCAAAAGCAGCGCCGGGTGAGATGGAGCCTGAGGAATCGTCGTGCGTATACGACGAGGGGGAGAGAGAACGGCTGAGCGGTTGTCTCGAAGAAACGCTATGAAGCGTTGCTGGCGGAGGAGGAGCGAGGCGGCGCCCTCCTCCGACAGTAGACGTAGAAGACGAGGTGAGATAGCTCCTATCCAGAGCCTGAGACGAAGCAGCAACCGTCGCCGCCTTCGGCACACCCTGCGACTGCGACTGCAGCTGCCCAAACTCGTTCATCCCAGCAGCAGCAGCGGGCAGGTTGGTCGATGCGGAAGCGCGTGAGGATTGCCTGCTCACGGACAGGTCTTGCGCGGCGTTGCCGTTGGGCCGATCTTTGGGAGGCGGCGGTGGCAGGTCATCCTTGGTGGGTACGCTGGGTAGGAGGTGAGCGTCGGCGGTGCTAGGTGTGGGCGACGAGAGGCCGAGACGGTCGATATCGGCGGAGCTGACTGCGCCAAAGTAGCCCGCTTTGGAGGTGGTGATCTGCTGCGGAGGTTTGGGTTTGGTGCGTCGAGAGAAGAGGCCGGGCATCGTGGGAGGGGTTGCCCGGGACGGTGCTCGATTGGGGGTGCCGGGGGCGGTGGTACGAGGCCAAAGAGAGAGAAGGAGACGGTCGTTGATTCGATTGCGGCTTTTCTATGATGATATGGCCGGGCAATGCAATTGCGGGTTGGAGAGGCGTGTATGGACTTGCGATGGTATCAGCTTGTGAGAACGGGTATCTAGTGCGTTGCAAGGCAAATCGAGCTCGCTAGCTATGCCACTTTGCTGGAGAAGTCTAGGTATATGGTCGGGAATGAAGAGCGTTGCTGGTCGACGATCGAAAGAGACCACAGCGCCGTTGCTCGTTGTGCGAATGAGAGAAGCGCAGTGGGAAAGCGTGGGTGCACTGCGCGATCAAGGCACAGTTGTAACCGGTGTGTAGTTAAGGCGGCAAGGGGTTTGCCTTTGCCTCGCGTGATTCCAGTCTCTGGTGCAGCGAGCAGGGTTTACCCACGCTGTGTCCCCGTTGCTGTAAAGGTCCAAAAAAAAGTGTTGGTCTCTCCCTCCCTCTCACACGCACCCTTACACGCAGGCTAACGTAGCACACACACACGCAAGTCGCACTCTGCTGCTTCGCAACCGACTTTCTGGACAGAAAAAAAAAAAGCAAGGGCTTCACCTTAATTTAGCGCCGAGCTGCGAGCGTGCTTGCATCCCGTTGAGAAGAACAATCGGCCCACCACCACGCCATTCTGTATCTATTGGAAAGAGTGGGCTCGAGACAGAGTCGCCGACGAGGACAGCAAAGAGCCCTTTCATTCGTTGATGCTACAAAAACCCCACACGAGTTTGGTGGCGAATAAAGTTGTAACACCGGCCCGACAGCAACCGTCGACTCGAGGTCGATTCAGAGTGTTACAAGCGAGCGTGTGCGAGGGAAGTTAGGCTCAAAAAGCTGCACGCTGCAACGCATTGTCCCACACCTTGCAACTCCTCGCTGAGGCTCTCCCTTTGTCTGCTTGCTCGTCAGAAAGCTTTTCATAGTCAAAACAGCGTGACAACTCCGCTTTCGAGGTGTCACAAAGCGATCAAACTGTGAGCTCTGAGCTTGTCTGAGAAAGCAAGAGCTTGATAAGGCGAGTGTAGTTCACACATCGGGTCAGAGATCGAATTCGAAATCGGCTTTCGTCAGAGGTCGGCTTTGCACCTTGTCCGCCTTGCTCCGAGGATCTCACAGTCTGCTTGCACGATGCGAGTCAACATGATAATGTTCTATTACGATTGGCAAGTGGCACTCCAACATCGATGCCACACAAAGACAAAGCAAAGCGAGAATGTGACGATGATGATGCTGGACGATCTGCCTTCAGTGTATTTACAGTAGAGATGCTCCAATGCCGCTGGTCGCACACCACAGCTTCCGATCAGCTGTGAGATGCACCAGACGCCCACCAGAAATCATCCAGAGATGAAGCTGAGAGAGACATAATATCTTCATCAGCGCTTACTGAACCTTGGCCTTGGCACCCTCCAACGCCTGCCTCTTCTTCTCAGCCTGACGCGCACGCGCCCGCTTGTACGACAGGTCGGTGCCCATCACGCTGTCCCACCACCTAAACGAAGTCGAGTAGCAGCCCACAAACGCCTGGTGGTGATAGTCGTGGTGGTCGGCACCGGCCCAGAAGGGGATCCAGTTGTGCATCGAGATCGGGAAGTCGTAACCCGAGTGAGCGTCGATCGCCTGGAACAGACGCAGCACGATCCAGATGTACACCGTCAAGATGTGCAGATCCTTGGTGAAGGCGCAGAGTGCAAACGGACCGCCGATGGTGCCCATACCGAGGATCAAAACTTCGAGAGGGTGAGCGTACTCCGCCGCGAGACCGAAAGGTGCCGAATATTCGTGGTGCTTCTTGTGGATGTGCTTGTACAGCGGGCCCCAGTGAAGCGCTCGGTGAGCCCAGTAGTGGAACGCATCCTCGAACACGAAGAAAAGACCGATCTGCCAAGCGATCTTGGTCCAGTGTGGGAAAGGCACCTCGTGAGTGGCGAGACCAAAGTACTCGCAGATCGGGTGGAACGACCAGATCTGAGGCAGCTCGACGGTGAAGTGCGAAAGCAGCACGTACTTGGTGCACTTCCACTGCTGCTCGGGGGTGGGCACCTTTTCGTCCTGCAGCTTGTACTTGCGCATGCTGGGCATAGCGTCGATGATGATCCATGGGATAGCACGGCCGAAGTAAACCAGCTCGTGGAGCACAAACGACATGATACCTGTGGCGAGAACCGGATTGCCCCAGTAGAGGTACCAGTTGGCCCATGCGCGCTCGAAGACGTTGAGCGAGGCCATATCGGTGTTCTTGTACAACTCCGAAGCGAAATGAGTGGTGGTCGGGTTCAACAGCGACCCCACGGTCGAGTTGAGTTGCTGCGAGACGAACTCCATTTTGAGTGAAGGAGCGCTAGCAGTACGCGGGTGGTAGTGTTGAGGGCTCCGGATGGGAACGGGAAGATGTAAAGCACACCGAAGCGCTTTATGTAGTCGGCAGAGGTGAAGAGGATGGTGAAGTGAAAGAAAGGAAGGAACGAATGAACGGTGCCACTTGCAACAATTGTCGCTGAGCTTTCGAAGATCAGCCCACACCAACGCTCACTTCAAACACGCTCGCACGCACGCACACGCACGAAGCATTCACTCTGCGAGCCACTCAAAAAAACTGCACGACGGTGAACCGCGCATAAGCAATGGGAAATTTTTAGCTTGACAAAAAAACACAAGGCTGCACACTGCGGAACAGAGCGCGTGTTACTTTGGAACGTCGCGAAGAGCAAAGCCTTGAAAGCGCTGTTTTGGTGCGTTGTCGATCCATCTCTCTTTTTCTCTGTGCCTCTCTCTGTCTCTCTCGGTCTTCCAATTCCCAAAAATTTGTTTTTTGGCAGCGCTCGCTTACCTTATAGACTGCAGTGGTGTATGACTCTCGCGTTTCAGGCCTAAATTTCTTTTTAATTCGTTAGGAAGAGGGAGGCGGTGGGCCACGTTGGTCTTGAGAGAAAAAATCACCCGATTTTGCTACACACAGCTGCGCTGCCCAGAAGCTGTGCCGTTTGCCACACGCTGCACCCTTTCATGAACCCTCTCTTCTATTCGTGGCGGTGGTGCAGGCCACGCCACTCACTTCGGCGAGACCCGTTTGCTCACCGTGCAGAGAAATCTAACACACTCACGATTTTCGGCGCTGTTCGGTTTGCATCGCCGGCGTCATCCACACGCACACGATCGCTCATTGACAGAAATACTGATGCGTATTGTACACCGAATGATCAAGCAAGTTCAAGTACAAGATGAAGGGCGCTATGCACTCTGAACAATATAATTGACGATCGAGCCTAAGCTATCGACGTCGAGTCTGGCTTCGTCCAAGAGCTGGGTGAGGTCCGGTTGATCTTTGAGCCACTCCAATTCGGCAGTGAACGGCACCGGTGGGTGCTCAGCCTGCGGATGTTGCGGTGGTACGATAGGTGCAGTGTTGGTCGCAGGTAGCGCCACTGCAGTCTTGGCGGATGCAGCTGCGAGCAACGAGGCGTCCACTCCTTCAATTTGATGTGGCCTGATCTTGTTGCGCAGCAGACGCGATTCGATTTCTTCCACGTCGAGCGCTTCAGAGCCGTTCTGCTTGACAAGGACAGCCACGAGGTGCAGGATGTCGATCGTCTGACCGGTAATGGGTCGGATGATTTCCTCTTCCACCACCTTTGCAAGTGAATTTGGCAGCGGCGCCAACTGCTCTTCCACCGTCTCGAGCTCCTCCAGCAACTCGGAGATGACCGCATCGGTAGCGGTGCTCGCCTCTGCCGCAGGTGTGCCCATCGCAGTAGCCACATCTTGCTGCGGAACCTCGGCGTTATCCGTTCCCGACGGTGTAGCTGTGCCGCCCACCTCCTCGGTGGTGTCACGCCACATGAAGGGACCCCGACGAGAAGCAGCGGTGGGCTCTGGAGTTGCCTCGACTCCTTTCGCCTTGCGCAACGCTGCCGCCAATCGGAGTCGCTTTTCTGCTTCCGCCATCTGCTGTTCGTCGACGTCATCCGCCTCGTCCAGCAACATAGCATGGTGCATCGCACCACCCACAAATTCGCCCACACTACGAACATAGGCGTGACCGGCAACACCTGCGTAGACCATATCCGACAGCATCCGGCTTGCGTCTTGCCTCTCTGCTTGCGAAAAGACGTCCCTGACTGCCTTGGCACTGCCACTTCGAGCAGCAGCAACAAGTCGCTTGATCATGTTCCTCGGTAGCGTGAGGCCTTTCCTCTTTTGTCTGAGCTCGGCCTTGATTGCTTCGATGCCTTCGTTTCCTAACAGAGTGGTCGAGAACTCGTGAGCTGCAGCTCTTGTTGCGTCAGATTGCTTCGCCGCCTTTCCCTTCGTTGAAGCCTTTACGGATGTAGACGAATCATCGCCTTCAGTTCGCGGCACCAAGGCACCAAATGGCCCCAGATCAGTGATCTCGAGAAGACGAGTGAGAGTAGGTCGGAAGTAGCTCCAGTCTTCGAGTGTCTCGCGTTCCTTCTCGCGCTCCTTGTCTTTTTGCTTTTTGGGCCTCTTGTCGTTCTTGAGAGCTTCAGCATAGGCTGGGTTGCACCAAGAATTCGGTACGCTGTGCACGTCCGCATCCTGAAGCGACTTGGTAGGCAAACTGGGCGCGTGGAAAGGCAAGTGGCGGAAGTTGGGCGGGAGCGTTTCCACATCGTGGCTGAGGTTGCTGTGCAGCGGCTCGGGCTCAGGTGCAATTGCAGAGTAGAGCGGATCGGGTGCACCAGCTCGCGAAGGTGGAAGGGTCGAAAGAGGATCCTTGTCGCCCTTCTCCCGGGCATCGCCTTTGCCGTCGTCATCATCATCGTCGCCACCATCGTCTGCTGCATCCTTGGCCTTGGCCTTCTCCTTCTCCTTGGTCCGCTCCTTTTCCTTATCAGCTTCCTTCTCCTTGTCTTTATCGCCCGTTGCGCTAGTGCTGCTGTAGTCGCCGGGAACGAAAGGGATCGGGTAGAGCGACTCAATCGTAGGCATCAACACGTGCTTGTCGCTGCGGTGAAGTGTCAAGAATGCCTGAAGATCGTCGATATCTTCTGGATTGATGGAGCCATCGTCGTCGAACGAGGAGGTAGCGACCGACGGCTGCAACTGAGTCTGAGTCAAGTTGGCGATGAGCTGAGCTGCAGCTGCAGCATCGCTTCCGGCGGCGTTCTCTGTTGGGAGACCAGTCGCATCTGTCGCTCCACTTGCTGCTCCGGCGACTGGCGTTGCCGATCCAGTCAAACCTGTCCGTGCTAACAGACGCTTGGGCGTTCCAGGCGCACCAAGACGCTGCTTGTGCTTGGCATGCTTGGAAGCCCTGCTCGTTCCACCCGTTCCAGTCGCGACCTGTCCCATAGGGCTGGCCAGCGCTTGAATTGGTGTGCCCGTCACTGCCGCCAAGCGTCTTCTTAGCGCATCGGGACTTGCCTGACGTTGACCCAAGGGCGTCAATGGAGTGCCGCCTGGCTGTGATGAGCCGAACCGACGGCTGAAAGAGGCAGCTGCCCCATCGACAGTCGCGGAGCGCTCTCGGAACTCTCTTTCTCGAGCAACACTAGCCCGCATACCTCCTTCATCATCAGACGCATCATCTTCGTCGTCTTCATCGTCGACATCCATGTCGGCGTCACCGTCGGCTTTGAGACCTGCACCTGGCTGTATCGAGTCTTCGCGTGTCAACGTGCCACCTGTTAGGCCGAGTGCAATTGCTGCACGTTGTCTTGCCTGTGATGTAACTCTTGCAGCTTCCATGAGAGCCTCGACACCTGCACTGAAGGCGAAACGGGATCCGCGTGCGGCAGACCGAGTCGTCATCTCTTCAGCATCAAATCCTAATGAAGCTGCGTGGTCGGCTGCATGCTGCATGCTGACATCGTCCAGAGCCTGTTGCTGTTGGAACGTAGAGCCGCGAAGCTGTCTTCTTCCCAAGCTCTCGCCGACTGCTGGTGATCCATCCAAGCCAAACCCTCCAGTCGAAGTAGAAGCAGCCGCTTCCCTCGCCAACCTCTTCTGCCGCCTGATCTCGTCGCCCTTGACACCGGCGCGACCATTGTCGTTGACGGCCATACCTTCTCGCTCGATGGCACGATTGCCCCATGCGGTGATTCGCTTTGCCTCGTTGTAGTAGAGCGTACCTTCGGGATTGAAAGTCATTGCATTCGAGACGACCAGGTGAAAGTCGGCCTTGAACTCGTCCATGTGGCTGTATAGTCTGTCGTCGACCTTGCGCTGCATAGTGCCAAAGTCCATGGGCGTCTTGATGACGTCGGCATAGCCAGGCACTTCATCGGGGTTGACGGGCTCGCAGAAGAACTTGTAGCTGTCGCGACGCTGCAGGTTTTCGATGAGCTTGGGGAGTGCTTCGTAGAGACCTTTGGATCGTAAGCGCTTGATGGGTCGGCGTGAAGGGTTGGAGCTGCCAGCACTGGCGCTGGTGGTTTTGAAGGCGCCGTTCTTGCCGCGAATGCGTGCATCACCGCCGCTGCCTGTCGCACCATTGGCTGCAGCACTCTCGTCGTCTTGCCCCTCGACATGACCGTCTTCTTGCTCTGCATCGTCTGCGCCTTCTTCCATCTCATCTGCGCCCTCCTCTTCGTTGCCATCGTCATCGTCCTCGCCGTTGTCCTCTTCATCCTCGGAGGCAATGCTTGAATCTACTCGTCGATCCTCCTCCTCGTCATCATCTTCGTCATCGTCCTCTCCGCTGTCAGCATGCAGCGCAGCAAAACGAGGTGGTGTTGCCTGAGACTCCGGAACCGAAGCTTTCCTCTTGAGCGAGATACGAATGCCGCGGTTGATCGAAGGAGACGCTTGCTCCGCCTGGTGTTGGAAATCGGATGATAGTCTTGGTCTGCCTAACTTGATCTGAAGCGTTCGCCGCTTAGGTGGAGGTTCTTCGGGATGCGAGGCGGCATCTCTAGCATGCTGCGCCATGCCTTCCTATCTCGCTCCTCGTCACCTCCTGAACCACAACTGGCCTTGGCAGCAGAGCTTCGAGCGCTTGTTCTCCTCGAACTTGGCGTTGCAGCAAGCCTTGCTCCTTCGACCAGCCTGCGATCGACGCTTGCCTGACGCTCTCCGTCCAGATTCTTCCTTGACAACGCAAAGTCCACGCAGACTTTTGGTTCTTGCAATATTGAAGATTGCCGTGTGTGGTTCGTGCTCGAGCTGCCTTCGGAAGCTTTACCGAAAGTGTTGGTCTCCTGCTCGTGTGCTCGTGTGCTCGTGGCTCGTATACGGAAATTAGGAGAGACGAAGCGTGCGGTGCTGCGCATTTTCTCTTTGCCGCATTTTTCCAGCTCGATAATTTTGGCTTGGCTCAATCGAGTCTCTCGTACGATAAGACTTGCATGTACGCCTTGATACATGCTTCGCATCTGCTTGCTCAAGATCAGACTTCACACGTCCAGAACCAAGACTTGATCAGAGAGGGATGCTTTGAAGGGGTATGCATTGATGTGAATGAGAAAATACTGCGAATGAGGAAGGAAAAATTACCCTCAAACCTCCTTGTAAATCTTGATCGTCTTGTCCGCACCACCAGTAATAAGACGTGTTCCAGTCTGATCGAACGTCGAACAGAACACACCCGCCTCTGCATCCAAGGACCCTGGCTGCGGTACATCCTCGCCCACCTGGAACGGCGTACCCGTGGCATAATCGAAGAACTTCAGACTACCATCGTCACCACCGCTGAACAGCACACCGTCCGCATTGACGCTGAGCGTGTTGACGATCGTGTCGTGCGCCATGTTGTTGACCAAGGTGCCTTCTGGACATCTCCACGTCTTGATGTTGTTGCCGCCTGCACTGCCGGATGCAAACGTGTACTGCGTCGGGTGGATGGCGAGTGCACGGACGCTCTTCTTGTGATGTGTGAGGGTGGTGATCGACTTGCCTGCCGCCAGGTCCCAAAGCTTGACCGTAGCATCCATTGATCCAGAGATGATCTGAGGTTCTGCATCTTGACACGCGACCGAAGCGACGGTACCGCGATGTCCTGTCAATGTGTGGATGGCCATACGTGTGCGCATGTCCCAAACGCGGACCGATGAATCTCTTCCTCCCGTCACAACCACGTCGAGCGTCGGATGCAGAGCTAATGAGTAGATGCCAGAAAGGTGTCCGCGGTACTGTCTGATCACTGTGTTCGTCTCGAGGTCCCAACACTTGACGACGCGATCTTCACCAGCCGAGAACATGTACGGATGCCTTGCTGACACGGCGAGACCACGAACAGGCGAGATGTGTCCCGTCAACGAGAGCTTCAGTTCGCCCGAAGCAAGATCCCAGATCTTGATCATACGATCACCAGCGCCTGTCGCAAACCACTTGTTGCCTGGCTCCACAGCGACACATCGAACCCAACCCAAGTGGCCAGAGATGACGCGCGAGAGCTTCCAGTTCGGGTGGAACGCCGGTTTCGCTTTGCGATTCGCCATTTCCTTCTTCTGGATGAGAGCCTGGGAAAGCAATCCTGATGTGCCGCCGCGATGAAGGGCAAGTGCTGATGAGATTGACGGCGATGCAGATGAAGAAGAAGGTCCTGCTGTATTTGACATGCCATTGCTTCGGATTGTAAGAGCTTGGCTTGATGAAGAGGAGGGAGCAACCGGGCCTACTGCACCTGAAGATGATGCAGCACTTCCATCTAGTTGATCTATCAACCTCGAAAGATGTGTTTCGTCTCCTCTTCTCTTAGTAGCTCGTCCCGCCGCCGCTGTCGAAGCGTTGGGTGCTCCGGGACGTTGTGGACCCGCGGCCGCCTGTTGCTGAGCCAAGATGGCCGATGGCAGGACTTTTGCATCCGCATACTCGGAGCTGATCTTGGAGGACAGGTGAGCCTTTGCTGGTTCGAAAGCGGCAGCATCGCCAAAATTGTCAAAGTCGTATTCGTCGTCGATGTGAAAGAGGAGCCTTGCTCGTTTCGAGGATCGAGCGAACAGATCTGATAGTGGAGGCAAGCTGTTGTGTTCGCCGTTGGATGCGGAAGTGGAAGGGCCAGCCACTTGGCTCGCTGATGTGGATGCTGCAGCCATCGTTCGTTCTTATCAGTCGCAAGCGTCTCGTTAGCGAAGCGAGGGAGTCAATGAAGTTTGATGTGCGGAAGTGAGAGGAAGGGATGCAAACAGAGATGGTCGAGGTAAGAGCGCGAAGAACGTCAAAACTTGAATTCGGCATTCGGCACTTTGAATTCGCAGCGTCGTTTTCGCGTCTCAAAAAGTGGCAGCAGACAGCAGTGCGTAAAATCGTTGATCACGAGTCGCATTCATTTTCGACTTCTCCCTCACTTAGTTACCTTTTCATCTTTTTGAATGCGACTTTTCGCTCACCCGACACCCCCCACGAGAATGTCTTTTGACTGCGCCTCTCTTTCCGTCGCAGCCACTTTCCAACTGACATCCATCTCCCACAGGATCACCTGCGAGTCGGCACCTGTTCGGACACATTGCGCGAACACGCATCCGCAGCACCTTGCTAGACGAAGCTCGCCTGATTGTCGCCAGCCAATCGAAGTTAGGGGCAACAACCGCTACATAGATCGCATCGAATAACACGCCACCAAGACGCGAAGCTTTCTCCTTTCGTCTTCGATCAAAACCTCGTCCAGATCCATCCACCCTCAAAAGGCGTCCTAGTTTAACTTCCATAATGTCATCAAAAGATATCTCGCTCGATGAGCTCAAGGATCTGCAAAAGCAGCTCTCCAAGCTCGCTACTTCCTCGGACTCGGAAGCCATCCTCTCGATCTTCGCCAAGCTCAAGTCCGGCCTATCGACACCGACTGAGGATGTGATCCGTCAGAGCAAGATCGGTGTAGCAGTAGGAAAGATGCGCTCGCACTCGGACAAGAAGGTTGCGGATCAAGCCAAGTCGTTGGTCAAAGACTGGAAGGCGATCGTCGACAAGCAAAGGGCGCAACAGCAGTCGTCTGCCAACAGCAGCAAAGCTTCTTCTTCCACTGCTTCTCCCGCGCCGACAGCGACGAACGGCAACGGCACAGCAGAGGCATCTCCATCTTATACTCCGTCAGCAACAGCGTCCAAACCAGCAGCGTCCAACACCAAGATCGACTTTGAGATCCTCAACGACAAGGTTCGCAATGCGTGTCTCAAGCTGCTCTACCAATCGCTCGAGATCGGCAAAGAAGCACACGGTTGGAACGACTCGCAGATCTTCGATGCTGCCGTAGCCGTCGAAGCCGCGATCCTCTCTAACCAGGGCAAAGGCTCTGTCACCGCCGACTATCGAAACAAAGTTCGCAGTCTCTCGCTCAACATCAAGGACAAGAACAATCCAGACCTCCGCGTACGCGTCGTGGAACGCGATATTCCCGCCGACAAACTCGTCACCATGACCAACGAAGAATTGGCCTCCGACAAACGGAAGCGAGAGATCGAAGAGTTGCAGATGCAGAATCTGTTCAAGGCCAAAGGCGCTGCTGCTCAGGAGGCCGAGACGGACGCCTTCCAGTGCGGAAGATGCAAGCAGAGGAAGACGAGGTATTACCAGATGCAGACGAGGTCGGCGGACGAACCGATGACTACGTTTGTGACTTGTACGAATTGCAACCACAAGTGGAAGTTTTGTTGAGAGAGGAGTGGACTATGTATTTGCTCGGTGTTTTGTACTTGTATGAGAATGAATGGTTTTTATATCTTGGTCTTGGGCTGTGGTCGTGTGGTGTGACTCTGTAGATCTGATGGGGAGAAGCATCTCCAACGACTCGCCGTCGAAGACCGAGTGTTGTCGCATACACAGTCTTCAACGCAGCAGATCGCGCCAAGGCTACGTCCATAAGCCGTCCGGGCATCGTTGAGCTCGAACGATCCGCTCGTCGTCCGTCACTCTTTCTCTATGGACTGATTCATCTCAACCGCACGACCTACCATTTCCAAACCTTCACAGAACGATCCCGATCACGCACACGACTCGAGTTGGATAAGGTTAACAGAGATTACTGGTATCGTTTGAAAGAAGATACGCACAAAAGCAGGATGACCAAGATAGAGAGATGAAAGAAAGAAAGGAAAAAATACAAGAGGAGACCAAAGCAGAAGCGATCAAAGAATTTGTTTAGGCAGCAGTAGCTTGAGCCTCGAGGTCCTTCTCGCTATGAGCTGGGGAAGAGTACTTGGCGTCAGCGTGGTGAACCTCTGCCCCCTGTTCGGGGCGGATGAAGTCGTGGAGCAAAGGCATGACCATGACCTCCTCACCAACCTGAGCGAGATCGATACCGAGGGTCTCGTCCTCGTCGGTAGCGCGGAAGTGGCATCCTGGAATACGGTCGATGGCGAACAGCAAGATCAAGGTAACGACAAACGACCAGCCGAAACCAGACGCCGAGTCGGCAAGCTGGTAGCCGAGCTGGATCCAGTTGTGGTTGATCCATCCACCGGGGATAGGGGCGGAGCCGTCGAACGAAGCCACACGGTTGTCGGCGAAGAAGCCGGTCAAGATGTTACCGACGATACCACCGACGCCGTGAGCGGCAAAGATGTCCAAAGCGTCATCGTAACCGAGGATGTTCTTAAGGCCAGTAGCAAAGTTGCAGGCGGTACCACCGACGACACCGAAAGCGACGGCTGCGGGGGTGCCAACGTAACCGGAAGCAGGAGTGATAGCGACCAAGCCCGAAATAGCACCCGAGCAGAAACCAACCGCCGACCACTTGCGCTCCAGCCTCCAGTCCCAGAACATCCAAGTCAGACCACCGACAGCGGTAGCCACCTGGGTCACCATCATAGCCTGCACAGCGCGCAAGTTGGCACCGAGAGCCGAACCACCGTTGAACCCGAACCAACCGAACCACAGGAACACGGTTCCCAAAATGACGTACGCCACGTTGTGAGGACGGTAAGCGAGCTGCTCAGTGCCGTAGCCCTTACGCTTGCCGAGGAAGATCGAGATGGCCAGAGCAGCGGTACCCGAGGAGATGTGGACGGGTGTACCACCGGCGAAGTCGAGACCACCCATGACGTTGGCCCAACCTTTGCCGACGTTCCAAGTCCAGTAGGCGATGGGGTTGTAGACAATGGTGGACCAGCAGAAGGTGAAGATGAGGATGGGGCCGAGACGAGCACGGTCGGCGAAGGCGCCGCAGGCGATGACGGGGGTGATGCAGGCGAACATCATCTGATAGATGCAGAAGAGGAGCTGCGGGATGGTGGTGCCTCCGGTGGAGGGGCCGATGTCGACGTTCATCAGGCCGAAGTTGTCGAGGTTCTGTAGTGGCGCAAAAAACAAACAGGTAATGGTCAGTTCCTGTCATCTGACAAGAGTGATTTGGAATTCGAGGCTAGACACTTACACCAATGAACTTGTTGCTGGAGCCAGTCGAGAAAGCGAGCGAGAAGCCCCAGAAGAACCACTCGAAAGTGACCACCGACATGACGGTCATGGACATCCAGATCATCGAGAGCGCCGACTTCTTCCTCAACAGACCGGCGTAGAAGAAGCCAAGACCGGGAATCATGATGAACACCAAAGCGGTGGCGACGATCATCCACGACACGTTTCCGAGGTTGTAGATGAGCTCGGTCTCTGTACCGTCTACATCGTAGTAGGTGATGGCGTCGCCGGAAGGCGTGTAAGTGACGTTGACCATTTTTGCAACGTTGTGCTGTTTTGGTGTGGTAGGGAGAGGGGAAGGAGAAGCAGGTGAAGAAGGGGGATGAGAAAAGCTGTTCTACAGTCTTTTGCTCTCGGGATCGGTCTTGCTCGGGATGGGAATATGCAGCCCGGGTATGAAAGGGAGGAGGAGGGAGGGGACGGTGGGTGATGGACAAAGGAGACGGGGGACAGAGAGGAAAAGGAAGGTGGGATGCAACACCGAGGAGGGTCAAGGTTTTATATTGCTTCTCAATCAGAGCCCGCACGGAGAGATGGGGGGCTCGAGATCAAATGAAAGGTTGCAGTGGCGCACATTCATCAAAAAAGAGGGCTTTAGGCGGACGTTGCACCACAAGTTTGCGTCGGACTGCAAGTTTCTCTGCTCGATTGCGCACGAGATCTTACTTCCCTCTCCGGCATCAGCCAGTCTTCCAGAGCGTGGGGGCGGAGGAAGAGGAGGAGAGCGGAACAGGCGGGACGGGAGGGAAACTCTTTCTGATCAAAAAAGCCTGTCAGGAACGGCGACCATAATCTATCACGCAAAGCCTGCAAACGATCATCGTCGTCCTTCCAAATGCAATGCAGGTGCAGGCTGCGCGCACGCAAACAATTGATTTCGTCCGCCGACTTTGGAAGGGGCAAAGTAAGATCGACGGCATGACAAGCAGAGGAGGAAGGGGAGGAAGGGCAGAGGCAGAGGAAGAGGAAGAGGATTCCCGCTCCGACAGAGAGAGATGGGATGGATTATGCAGTGTAATCTATTCGACACCGACGACATGCATGCGCATCGTCGCTTCACACGTTGCGCCGTTGATTCGGTGATAGGAAGAGAACGGAAGCAGAGCCGTCAGCAACGTTTCACCTTTTGTTTCCCACACCACGACTCCCCACCGTGGCTTCCTTTTCCATTGTTGCCGTACTCAAACGATGATTCTCGTTCTTTCTCACATCTTCGGTTGATGGTTGCCAAGCAGCATGATGGTATCATACCAAAAGCCAAGACAATGGTGGGGCATAGCGGCATCGTTAGGCGAGGACGATGCCAAGACGATTAGCGTTGTTGTTGCTGCTGCTGCTGTAGCCGCCCCCGCTTTGAAAGCCAATCGACCTCACTGCACAGTACTTTCTTGAAAGTTCTTCTTCGCCGACAAAAGGAGGAGCGGGGGTCCATAACGTGATAGCTCGGCAAACGAACCAGTTGCAGTACCGGTCACCGTTTTCTCGTTATCTTTGAACGCTTTTCTCGCTTTTGCAAATTCGTTCCTGGAGCCTGTCTCGCCTTCTCTCGCCTGGACCTTGCTTTGGCTGAAAGAGCTCGCCTACTGCTTACCAGAACCCTACACCCTTTGTGGACAGCAAACCCTTGTCGAGAGATGCCAACGGTCTCGATTTTCTTACCCAACTCAGATCGACGCAAAATGCAAAAGTCGGAACCCACCATCCAAAGAGAGCGGAGCGTCGTTGCCGCGTTGATTTGATCTCATCGTGTGAACTTTTTCAACGCCATGTCAAGAAGTGGGACCGAGTCTCCGCTGAACCACACAACACCAACGCCACGAATTCGAGTCACATCACTGTACTTCGACTCTCAAACACCATGCTGCGTTAGTGCAGCCTTGGCGTTTCATGGATATCGTTGAAGAGAAAGAGCATAAGCATCTTGGCAGGAGAGAGGAATGGAACGCTTATCATCGTGAAACAACGAACACACAGGGAGAATGGTGGCTTGTCTCTCTGTTCCTGAATCGCGTTCAGGGACCGCGAGATAAGGGAGAGGCGAGAGGAACGACTGTGACACTCGCTTACTGCCTTGCCGAAGTTGCTGTTCGAGGCCGCGTAGCGTGGCACCTTGCGCAGAGATAAGAGGAAAAAGCGCGACAATTTCACCGAACACACAGAGGAAGAGGCGAAAGAAGCTCGCCGGCGGGATGGAGCTGGTTACCAAAAGATAAGCAACTCCATCTTTGAAACTCCGCCATCTGCACTTTCTCCATTCGCTCAACGCGGAAAGGCATACCAACGTGGACGAATATATAACCGAGCTCGTTTCTTCTTCGTCCCAAGCTGATGTGTGTAAGGCCTCGTCCTCGTTGGATGGGCTCAGAAGATCTGGAATCAAAATCGCTGCTCAAGCGTCGAATGAACGAGTACTCGGGGTGAAGCAGGCAGGGTCTGGCGTGGGATCGGCAACTTTAACTGTGCCAGGGTCTGGTCTGCGGCGCGTGGGCCTCTTGAGAGTTGGCCGAGTTTTGACGAGGATTGACAGGTTTTTATCTGGAACCAATCAGATCGCGTCTTTTCTGAGTCGAGGCGGGCGAATTTTCTGACTCTCGGTGTGACAGCAGGTCTAACAACATGATTCCGAAATTGAATCGGGGTCAGACATCGGCTCGATCGACACGATCTTCGTCTGCACCTTTCGCCTTCGCACTTTCACCCTGCTCATGGTCAACTGACAGTCAACGAATGAGACCTCGACACCTTGAGTGCTGCAACAGACGCTCAAAGAAGATGTCTTGCGCAAAATCACTCTCAAAGGCTTTCAATCGCTTAAACAGCCGCAAATGTTCTATACCATTAAGACCGCAAAACAACCTGCTCTACAACCACTGCTTGGGGAAATCCTTCAAACTCGGTCTGTCAGCCCGCAGATAATGCCTCTTCTTGTCCTGCCTAATCAACGAACTCCTCAAATCCAACGGCAATTCGTCTACATCCTTGGTCCTGACATTCGCCTCCTTCACCAGTGCATCCAAGGTATCCGAACACCACTTCATGTTCTGTCTTTCGTTCGGGTACAATTCACACGAAATCTTGATCTCTCCTTCCTCACCTGCAGCGCCTTTCGGATGGAACCTGCTACCAGCAAGCAAGAGCAACTTGTGCTTCGACTGTGCATCTTTGACCGCACCCGACTTGACCAGCTCGTCGACGTTGACGTCGAGCACTACTTTGCGCGATGCTGGGTGATTTTCTCCTTGGTAGTGCTGGAACCGGAACTGCAGGTATTGCTTTTTGGAAGGTGGGGTGTACGGTTGGCGGAAAGCGGAGAGTTTGGGGATCTCGAATTCGACGGTGCGCATGAGTTGGAGCATTTCGCGTTTGCGGGCGAGAATAGCGTGGCCTAGAGTGGGAACGTCGTCGTAGTTGAACTTGGCCATTTTTCGAAGTGCCATGGGGTCGTCTGCATTGCGCTGCTTTCGTGGTTTGGCAGAGACACGGGCGGAGACGGAGAAGGCTCGAGCTGCGGATGCGGAGGAGGAAGAGGAGGCAGCCGCATTGACGGTGCTGGTCGCTGATCGTAATGACGATTCGAGGTTTGTGGCGAACGACATGACGGGCTACCGAGTGGTCCTGACAATGCAGCGTCAGTGTTGAAGTAGAAGATGTCGTGTCGATCGTCTGGAAAGATGACGAGAGGTGGTGATGGTGGAGCAAATTGGAAAAAGAGCGACGTCAAGAAGAATATCGGAAGCAAGACTTTTCTGTCACGTGCAGCCATGCAATCGCCTTAACACGATCAGTTTGCGCGAAAATCCTTGTTGGCTGCTCCGCGGAGCGTCCAATTTCAGAAGAAATGCGCCTTTGGCTTCATCTGCGCATGCTTTTCGACAAGACCCTCTCTCTCAACCAACTTCTCGACCACCAAGACGATCTCGCACACACCTAGTGGCAGGACCTAGACATGCAACCCACGCCCGTCCTGGCCGCATCCGAGACGGATCTCGCCAAGCTCACTGTTGTGGCGCCGGTATCCACGGCAGATGCCTCGACAGCAACCACAAGCTCAACACCTGCAGAACCCTCAACGCACACAAACACCGACAGCGACACCGTCACAGAGCAATACCTCGTCGTCCTATCCGGTCTCATCGGCAGCGGCAAGTCCACTTTCGCTCGTGCTCTCTGCCAATACCACCCCGACTGGCGCCGCTGCAACCAGGACGAGCTCGGAGATCGCCACGCTGTCGTCTACGCTGCTCGGACCGCCCTCCTCGCAGGACACAATGTCGTCATCGACCGAACCAACATTGACGCCAAGCAGCGACGAACATGGCTCGAGCTCGCACGCGAACTCTCCACACCTCAACCGCAAAGTGCGGAAGGCGAGCCAGCCACGCCTCCGAGAAAAGTAATCACCATCTCGTTGACACTAACCATCTCCACCGTGGTCGCAGAAGAGCGGCTGAGAGCGAGGTTGGGACACGAAACGATCAAGACTCCCGAAGAGGCGTTGGGGATCTTGCCGCATTTCCTGCGCACGTATCAGAAGGCGACGGTCGAAGAAGGTTTCCACTATGTGTTGACTTTCCCTGCTGCAAAGATGTCGAGAGACCCGAGTGAGGACGAGGTCAAAGCGATATTGTTCGAGCAGTTGGAGGGTAGGGAAAGGGCGGATGGCGTGCTGCCGGAGAGGCCACCGCCGAGAGCAGGCGCGGGGAGGGGAAGAGGGAGGGGTGCATGGAGAGGCGGAAGAGGGGCTTCGGCTGTTTATTCTCCTCATCATGCGCATCAGCCGTATCCTGCGCCGATTCGTTCTCAGCCAGCGGACACGGTACGCGATCAACAAGCAGCACCGCCGTCGTTTGCCGCTGCTGCATCGCTACCACCAGCAACATTGCAGCCGGAACAGAGCGCTCAGGCACCACAACAGCTCTAGAGCAAATCTCAATGTCAACTTATCATATACCCAGCGATCATCGCTAAGCATGCTGCTATCTTTACACGGTCTTCGGCCTCATCTACAATGTTCGACCTTTTCTTTCGATCGTGACATCCTTGCTTACGAGGAGCCCTTCGCATCCGCGCTCCTCTGATCTGACGCCGCCTCCGCCTCGTCGTTAGCATCCCCCGTCGTTGAATGGAGCTTAGCCTTACTCTCCAGATCCTTTGCCAACTCGTCCAGCTTGCTACTGTCATCCTTGATCGTCGGATTCGCGAGCTCCTTATCCTTTTGATTCTTCTCGTCTTTTCCACCTGCCTTCTTCCCTTCCTCCTCCTTCTTGCCTTTCCCTCTCTTCTCCTCATCCAGCCGTTTGTACCCCTCCTCCTTCAACCGCCTCAACTCTCCCTCCCACTCCTCACCCACCAACCTCACCAACTCAGCAACACCATCATCCGCCTTGCCTTCATAATACACATCCCTGGTCCTCTCCCTCCCACCGTACGTGAGACCATCAAAGTCGAACCCTGACTCGTTGTACATCCCGCCACCCATGCCGCCGCCGCCATAACCATCCGACGACGCTAGCTCCCCCACCCGCTCCAAGTTTAACAGCACTCTCGGGCAATCCGCCGGAACGGCGTCGATCAGCGAGGCGAACGGTTGGACTTGGAGTGATGTCCCCATAACAATGAGCAGATCGGCCGACTTGAGATCAGGGATGCAGCGGAAGAATCGAGAGGGTAACGATTCGCCGAAAAAGACGATGTCTGGTTTCACCAACCCTCCTTCGCCGCGCTTTCGACCGGGACACTTTGGCCTCGGACACCGCGCGACCTCGCCTCGCTCCACTTTGGCCCGTATCCAATCGTCGTCGACCCGATGTTTGCAAACGATGCACGTCGAAGTGGCGAAACTTCCATGCGCTTCGATGACCTTATCCGCTTCCACGCCAGCGATACGCTCGAGCGTGTCGACGTTCTGCGTGAAGACTCGCTTCAACTTCCCCTTGTTCTGCAGCAGTGTCAGAAAGTAGTGCGCAAGGGCGGGTTTGAAGTTTCCAGGGTACAGATGCTTCGCGAGCGTGAAAAACGGCTGCGGGTGTCGTTGGAAGTAGCTGATGTCGAATATGGCTTCCGCGTAGGGTAGATTGTACTCGGCGAGGTTGGAGTACAGGCCGGTGCCGGGAGAGCGGAAGTCGGGGATGGGCGGAGAGGCGGAGGTCGAGATTCCGGCGCCGGCTAGGACGATCACGTTGCGGGTGGTGGGGAGGGAGAGGAGCGAGGCTACGCCGGCTAGGGTGGGACCGTGTGGGGTGGGGAAGAAACGGTTCTTGATGGGCTCCTCTGGGAATGAGTTTGAGCTCGAAGCCGAGCTGGAGGGTTTCGAGTCTTTTGTGTCTGGCATCCTGGATGGCGTACAGCGATGATGGCGATGCTGCTGATGATGGTTGGTTGTGCGAGGAAGGTGGTCAGGGTGTCGTGTGGAGGAAAAGTGCAAGAGTGGCTGCTCTGTGCGTCGCTGAAATTTCAGAGCCGATTTTTACGACCCCAATTTTGTGCATCCTTTTTTTTCTTCTTCTTTGAAACGGCAGCAAGCACGGCTTTCAACCGCCTTCTCAACCCAAATTTGTGGGGCAATCAAAAGGGCCGACGACGCTCGGTTACCGCAAACAAGCAAGACGAACCCGCTTTCGTTTAGCGTCATCGATGATGATGCATTCTCGTTCGTCTGCAAACCTTCTCAAACGACGCGGTTTGAACGTCCGAATCTTCTTCTGAAGCCTGAGCAATCCGACTTGATGTGGGATCCGGCATTTGAAGGCGTTGACCTCTGTGGGAAAGGATCGCGGGATTAGGTGGTGGGAATGAGCATACGACCCACCAACCTAAAAAACAAAGCTGTTGGTGGTGACGTTGCGGCAACACGCTTTTCGGTGGAGGCGTGTGCACTTTGCAGAGCTTCGTTTGGAAGACAACCTTGCTACCCTTCCTTCTTAAACACCGTTCTCCCTCCTTTGCCCTCCCTCCTTCCCCCCATCTCCCCCTCACAACACCCCCCTTTCTCGTCATCAAGATGGCAAACCTAGTCACAGCCAACGACCCGCGCAAAGTCGTCGTCATCACCGGCTGCTCTTCCGGCCTCGGTCGATCGATGGCTATCGAGTTCGACGCTCAACCCGAATACCGCGTCTTTGCTACCGCTCGCAACGTTGAATCCATCCGCGATCTGCCCGCTGGAATCGAACGTGTCCAGCTCGACGTCACCGACCCAGCGTCGATCAAGAAGGCGTTCAAGGAGATCACCGATACTACGCACGATCGAATCGACATCCTGGTCAACAACGCGGGAGTCAACTCTTCCGTAGGCCCGCTGGTGGAGACGCCGCTGGAGGATATCAGGAAGACGTTTGAGGCCAACGTAAGTTCCCCCACCCGCACTTGAGCGGAGCGGAAATGGTAGGATTTCGTATACTGACATGTGTCGTGTGGAAAAAAAACACAGTTCTTCGGTCTAGTCTCAGTAACCCAAGCCGCCGCACCTTCGATGATCCGTCGTCGCTCCGGCGTCATCGTCAACATCGGCTCCGTCGCCGCCATCGCCAACATGCCCTTCGGCGCCTCCTACTCGGCCTCCAAAGCCGCCGTTCACTCGGCCTCCGACACTCTCCGATTGGAACTCTCGCCCTTTGGGATCCACGTCGTCATCGTTGCCCCCGGAGCCATCAAGTCTTCCATCGCTGAAAACACGCTCAAAACCCGCGCTCCGCCCGCAGACGGCGGTCTCGGCTACCTGCCTGCAGACTCGCTGTACAAGCACGTCGAAGACCTGGTCAAGTTCCGCGCCGAGTTCAGCCAGCAGGGTGAACCTACGCCGAGCGAGGTCTTCGCAAAGACCGTCAGGAAGTGGGTTGCAGCGACCAGACCCGGTGCGTATCTGTTTACGGGTAAGAAGAGTTTCGGTGTGTGGATCTCGTACTACCTGCCCGTGAGGGTGAAGGACTGGATCATTGGCAGGATTTTCCAGATTCACAGGATCGGGTCGAACGCTCATAAGAACAAGAACATCTAAGAGCGCGGGCTGCTCTTGCGTTCAAGTTCAAATGTATATAGGCACACCATCGGCAAGAAAGTGGTTGTTTCTTTCGAGGTGCATGTGTGTGACAAGGTATATGACAGCGCTACATCTGCTACTCTGCACCAATCGGCAACCAAACAGACCTGCCCTGATCCGCCACACAAAACACATCACCCTCCTCCCTCTGCTCACCTTTCAACCTCTCCTGCTCCTCCTCCTCCATCTGCGCCTCCTTCCCACCCTTCAACAAGCACGCTCCATCCCTCACCCGAACAAACTTCAACTTTGCCATCCCACACGCCTTGCGCAACTCCCTGACATCGCCCCTCGTCTGCTCGTCGTTGCGCACGAACGTGCCGTAGTGTACGGCCAGACTGACCATCTTCTTACCCGGCTGCTGCTGCGCGAAGATCCGATGGCACTCTACCGCGTCATGAGGGTCCATGTGGATGCTCGAGGTGAGCGTGCTCGATACGCGCGGGAACGGCGAAAAGGCACGCGGGAACGGATCCCACGACCTGAAGTAGCTGAGGCTCGACCCGACCGAGATGGGGAGGAGCAGCAGATCGAACGGCTGAAACTTGCTCGCAATCTCTGCAAACGCAGGACACGCCGGATACTTGGCCCGCTTGTGCGGGTTGTCGTGGTGATACTTTAAGCCTGTATCGCCTGCAAAGAACGCACAGAACCTCTGCTCTTCCGCACCCTTCCACTCGACGACCCAACTGGCCCACAGACTGGCGTCCTTATCACCCGCTCCCCTACCGCTGCCGTGCTGGGCTGGCGTACAGTGGATCTTCAACTCTCCTCCACCGTTTCCCGTCGCCGAAATCTGCGCATGATCCCACCAATCCAGCTCGCTCACCTGCTCGCGATCCCATCCGAACCCACCGCTACCCGTCAGCTTATCCTTGACGCCGAGGGGTACCAACGCGTGGATCTTGCCGTGGAAACGATGGTGGAGCTGCTTGAAAGTGTGGTAATCGAGATGGTCGTAGTGCGAGTGGGAGATGACGACAAAGTCGATCGGTGGTAGGTCTTCCACCGAACAAGGTGCCGGTGTGAAGCGTTGCGG
Source organism: Sporisorium iseilematis-ciliati (assembly GCA_001748505.1). Classification (NCBI taxonomy): domain Eukaryota; kingdom Fungi; phylum Basidiomycota; class Ustilaginomycetes; order Ustilaginales; family Ustilaginaceae; genus Sporisorium; species Sporisorium iseilematis-ciliati. The sequence continues at coordinate 22,135 of MJEU01000043.1, read as the reverse complement.
TCCGGCGGATTGGGAGGGAGAGCAGCGTTCCGAGAAGATCGGGTCGAAGAGGATGTTGATCGATCGTCCCGCTGCCTCGTCCTCTTCACAGTTGTTCGAGCCGGTGGAAAGCGGCGGAAGCTGAAGCAGCGTACTCGCGTGACCCAACCACGTCACTCTAGCAGCAGCCCGATCCGACGTCTTCGGGTCCGACCAATCCCTCAACGGCTTCTCTTTCGCTTTGTAGTCCGCATCAGATCCTTTGACCTTTTCCTCCTTCTCCTCATCCCGTTTCGCTTGGGACGGATGCGCATCACGATCCTCCTTACGCATTTCATCCACCTCCTCCTTCAAATGTCCCGACGGCCAGCCCCAATCCGGCTCGACGACTTCGACCTTATCCCAGTCTTCGCCCAGCTCGCGATCCTCCTTCTTGGCGATCTCGAGCTGCTTCTGGATCTTCTTGCTCGACTTGAAGCCGCTCGATCGCTTGCTGCCGCGTCCTGAGCCTTCGGTGTAGCTGTCCGGTAGACCCCATTTGAGGCCGCCGCCGAGGGTGCCTTTGAGGCCGGGTTTGCGGAAACTCTGCTCCCACGGGTTGCAGAAGGTCAGGCGTGGGAGGATGTGGCTTTCTTCTTTGTCGTCTTGTTGCTGCTGCTGCTGCTGCTGGTCGCGCGAAGAAGTACTCTGACGGGGCGAGGTGAGCGAGCCGAATGCAGTCGAGGTAGCGCGTGTCACCTGGGACATGACAGTGGGAACCCAATGCGATGGCAAGTCGTCCGGATCCAAGTTGTGCGAATCCGCTATCGGATCAGACGAGCGGCAGTGAAGCTTGATATCGTACGCCGTCGATTTCGACCCGGCTTCGTCGTGGGCATGCGAAGTATCGTCCGTCGTACCCTGCGCCGGCTCCTCATCGGACGAAGAAGCCGAGCGCGATGAAGAAATCGACTCGGTTCCATCCACCCTATCCTGACCCTGCCGTGTTTGGGCCAGCGTCCTATGATGTCGTTCGTGATGCGGGAGGTGCTCAGCATGGTGCTGCTGTGTCGTGGTCATCGTCGACCTCTATGGTGAAGCGTCTTTGATCTACGGAATATCCTCGATGTCGAACTATACGATGAAGGAGCGTGCGTGTTGATGGTCTAAAGACATCATTACGACCAGGGGAATCCTTAAGTCGGACAGTCTCGGAAAAGCGCAACCTAGGGTCCACTACATGACTGTGAGAAAAAGGCTTGGCATTTCCCAAGCTGACGGAAGCTCTCACCGCATAAGACTTGGCTAGGATCGTCGCGAGGCATGTCGAAAATAGATTTCCCCTGTCAAAGCTGCAGTCGCGCGTCATCGTGCTGTTTCCCTTTTTTTCCTCGAAAATGTCGTCCGGGGCAACGTAACAATGTGAACTTTTTTCAAAAAGTCGTCGTCGGTTGGACCCTGAATGGTTGCTTCTTGCTCACCATCTTCGCCAGCCATGGCTTCGCATCAAACCGCCGATGAAGTCGATCACGAACGCATAGCAGCACTAGCCCTCACCGCATACAGCGACTTGCCTCCCCGCGGCGCTAAACCAGGCCGGAAATCGAACAACCGTCTCGAATGGACCGTGCTCGCCGCCTTCATCCTCTCTTACCCGACCACCCAGCAAACCGACTACGCACTCATCTCGCTAGCCACCGGCCTCAAATGCCTACCATACACCTCGCTACCGCTGAATGGAGATATACTGCACGACCAGCATGCCGAGGTTCTCGCACGGAGAGGTGCTAGGCTGTGGTTGGTGCAGCGGCTTCAGCAGCAAGCTGGCGGAGCGGTCGTCGGTGGGCCTGAACTGTTCGAGCCTTCGGACGAGGGGAAGTCGAGATGGAGGTTGAGAGATGGTGTAAGGCTGCATCTGTATATCTCGACTCTGCCGTGCGGCGACGCATCGACCAAGCTGTTGGAGTACCAGCGTGCAGCACAGGACGCCGTTGCGGGTCGGTCGGACGTCCTCACCCCGACACAGCTGCTCGAATCGCACCTCCAAGGCGATGCGTCTACCAGCAGCTCCGGTCGAGATAGCGGAATTGTTCGAGGTCGTGCATCATCCACCAACCCCGGAGTTGGAACAAGTTCTGGTTCACTTCGCACAAAGCCAGGACGTCCGGACTCCCCACCCTCGATCTGCATGTCTTGCAGCGACAAGATTGCGCTCTGGAACGCGCCGGGGATAGGCATGCAGGGGAGCTTGCTTTCGGCGTTGCTGCAACCGGTGTATATCCATTCGGTGACGCTGTGCGATCATCCTACGCGTCACATCTTCCCGATCTTCCCACAGCAACGAGAGGGAGAGGAGGAGCAGAGGGAAACGTTGAAACGGGTGCTCGCTGAAGATTGTCGTCGTGCGCTGCAAAGAGCTCACCCTGCAGGTGACGAGCGATCGATTACAATAGGCTGGTCCACCGCTCCGTTTCCACACAGCAAAGAAGCGCAACTCGAAAACGCCTGGTCGACCTACCCCCAAGACCCACAACCAGACCCAATCGAACAAGCAGCACGCTTCAAAGCAGAGCACGAACCATCCACCTGTCCCAACTCGATGGTCTTCGTTCGCGATCCGACACTACTCGCGTCAAAAGGAAAGGTAGAAAATCTGGCAAGCGGGACAAAGATGGGCGCACCCACAAAGCGAACCTCCAAAGACGGGCTGCCACAGCCGTTGAAGCCGCAAGCTAGGTCGATGGTGTGTCGGTTGGATGCTTTTCGGTCGTTTGTTGCAGCGTATGCTTCGATTATGGGAGGTGATGCAGCAGCGGTGCTGTATAGCGATGCGAAGGAAGGAGCATTCGGTGATGGGACACGGGAGTATAGGCGGAGAAAGGAGGCGTTGTTGGGTGGGAAGGAGAACGCCGAGGAGGCTGTGCAGAGGTTCTTGGCGTGTGCGAGGGATGGGACTGCGATCCAGGCTGTGCTGTCGGGTTGTGGGCGAGAGGCGGTGGCGATGAAGGATGGGGAGGAGGGTGAGGTGCGCGAAGAGGTTTTTGGGAAGTGGCTCAGAACGTCGAGTGTCTTCTCGCAGTTCGATCTCCAGAGTCAGGCGACCCCTCGCAAGCCTGTTATCGATACAGTCACAAGCATCACCACTGTCACACTCGAAACCGATGTCAAGACAAACGGAGAAATACAATTTTCATGAATACATGTTCGAATCAGAATCAAGTTCGGGATGGGCCTGCTTGCTGTGCGGCAGTTGGATCAGTTCTCTGTCGTTTACCTCCGGGCTGGCGAGAGCCTTCACCTGCTCGACCATGTCGGCTATCGTTGTTGGTTTTGCCCCGCTGGGCATCGAGCGTAGCTTCGTCGAGCTTGACTATGCGGGGCACAATGACGCGTTGTGCTTGATCGCCGGATTCCGGATCGATCGAGTTTGGATTGCTGTCTCGAGGCGCCTCAGCTGTCCAAAAGCAGCAGCCGTATTTCGGCATGTGAAGGTAGGAGATCCATGGCTGACTCTCGACGAGTGAGTAAACGTCTGGATCTCCCCAGGCTCCAACGCCACGCGATGATCCCTCGCCTGTTCCATAATGACTGGATCCACTGACTGCCACGTCAGTGTTGGTTGGAGCGAAGAATTCTGCTTGACAGTAAAAGTCTTGCACCAATCCAACGTTGCGCTTGTATCTGTTATACGCAACACGAATTTCGCAAGGCTCCAGACCTTCCTTCGCACGAGATTCGTTCCACAGCTGCGACAGAGCGTGCTTGCCTTCCTGGACCAAACGCCAATGTCTATCGGCTTCTGTGAACTCGCCCTTGGCCTTCCTGAGCGCGCTGACGTTTAGTCCGGGAGTGTCGAGCAAGTCACTCGCTTGGCGACTGCGCATACTTGAGGAGAAAGAAGACGCAAACGAGTGAGCGTGGCCGGGTCCTCTCTTTGTCTTTCCGAACGCTGCAGACATATCCTCCAGTAGGTCTTGACGAAGGAGTTTAGCGAGGAGTTGATTCGGGGACTCTATACGTAGGGTGAAAAAGTCCAGAATCAGGAGCTTTACCTGCGGTAGCTTGCCTGCGTGCTTAGCCAAGTGGTACAATGCGCTCTGCCATCCCTCTTCCTCCTCAGATGTGTTCGGTCGCCTTGGATATTGTGCTAGGGCTCGTTCTTCCGGTGTCATTCGATCGAACACCTCCTGCTCGATTCGATAAGAAATGTAGTCACCAAAACGATGCAACGTCTCGCGAGGCAAGTCGGAGAACCGCAGACGTTCGAGCTTGGAGTTTGGTGAGAGACCTGCAGAGATGGCTTCCCTGGCCTTCGCCTTTGTTGGAGCCACTTCGGGAACGCCCAACAAGAACGCGATCAGCTCGTCCGGCGGCGGTTGGCCGACAAGTTCTAGCTGTGTGAGCTGAGAGAGAGGCGCGTAGGATGTTGTTGGCTCCTCCAGCGTCGTGTGCGATTCGTACCCACGGATTCTCCATTTGAGACCGCGAGGGCGACATCTGGTCTTTTCCGACAGGAAATGCAGCATGAGGGGATCATATAGATAGTCATATCGTTCCACTTCCCAGCGGTCGTCGAGGTCAAGCGATAGATAGCGTACATTAGCCGCAAAGAAGAACAGAAGATGGACGTCGCAAATGCAGAACTTCTCTGGCGGTTTGTTACCGTCCTGCTCGCAAATCTCGCTTCCAATATGAAGGGCGCGGATGTTGTTGGCAGACTGGCAGGTATTTGGTACGAGAAGCCCTTCGTTGTTCCGACAAAGGCATTCAACAAACTTGTTCAGCTTTTCCTTACCTCGAAGGTAAGGCGCGCGGTACAAAACTTGCTTGACAATACCGCTGAGCTGCTTACAGGTTAAGGCCACGTGAAGAAGCAGTTTCTGGTGGTTTCCAGACGCGAGATGATCCCTGTCTGACAGTGCCCGGCAGTCTGACGGGGGAAAGATCTGATAGCCTGGGCTGAGCCTGGGAAGAAGGAAGAACAGAATGCGCGCCCAAACTTCCCGCGGAAGGCTGAGCCATGCAGGGCCTTTGATAGCTGCATTGGCGCTTGGCGTGGCAATGATGGTGTCAGGTTGACGTACCTCTCTGTCGTCAGGAGCGGCAGCGACTGAGCTGGTGTCCGTCATCGCGGAATGTGCTCAAAGAGCAGATATTGGATATATTTTTTTTGCCTCTGATGGCGACGTGTGTCGAGAAGGAGAGTGAAACCTAGGTATGTGTGAGGAGGTACAGAAGCGGGGGCGAGACGTCAACCAGACCAGATCGACAGCGGATGGTGGAGGAGAGGAAGGAGAAGAAGGCTACTGACGTGCCGTCATTTATAGAATGCTGAGTTTGGCTGAGCATCGAGGAGGGGCCCGAGCGCCCTTCTTTAGCTTGATTCTTCTGATCGGTCACGCTTTGTGATCTTAGAAAGAGTTCACAATGAATCAGCTTTTCCCACGGGCGCGCCTTGCTCTATGATCACATCGCGCACGGACGCTCCAAATGAAAGCTTCTGCGCAAGTGGTCGCAAGGGATGCGGCGGAAAGCGTGCCGTAGGATGGTCCGAAAGCTCCATCGCCTTAGCCGAATCTTCACCCCCTTTTTCTCACGCTTCGATCTTCAAAGTCAGACAGTCACAGTTCACGTTCTGTCACTTTGCATCATCACAGAAGATTTTCACTGCGTCGAATCACAATCACATTTCGAAAGCAGCGCCATCATCACTAATGTCACCTGGAACACTTCACACACATCACTCTTCGCGTCTTCGTCGCTTACGAAGGTGATCTTGTCCTTCGTCGTCACCAACAATCTCGGCCTAAGCTCGGCAACAATGTAGTCTGCGTTGCTGCTCTTCGTCGTCGCTGCGAGCTTGCATCTCCTTGAGCTCGTATCGACCTTGCCCGTCGAGCGCTGACTCGCTCAGGTCCACGATAAGAGGGATCTTGATACCCGTCACGATCGTCTCTGCTGCAGACTCGTCATCTGCTTGGTAATTCGGTTCAGAGCTGCGAGGGAGTTCGCCCGTCCAGAAAGCGCAGCTCTTGTCTGGGTGCAGACGGTACGCCAGCCAAGGCATTTTTTCGACCAGGGAGAACACATCTGGGTCCGCCCAACATCCTACGTCTCTGGCTCGTGCTTGCTCCTGCTGCGTGTTTTGGTCTTGGCTCGTCGATGCTTTCCCGCCTTCTTCTTCTGCTCTTGTTGGTCCGAGATTCGTCGCCTCGCACCAGAATTCTCGGATGTAACCTCCATGAAGATCTTTGTACTTCGTCATCCTTATCTCCGTACCATCTACAGAGGTCTCCAGCTCCCCTTGTCCTCCTTCGGGATTCGACATGGCACGTTGAAGCTGAGAACGCTTCAAAAGCCTGATCAATTCGAGCTTACAACTATATATCGTTTCCCAATCATAATCCACATCGTCAGCTCCCATGCGCCAGCGTTCGTCATCCTGGTACCACTTAAACCTTCCATCTTGTAAGAGGTCCTCTTCGTGTGTGGGATGGGATGATGTCTTCCGTATTGAGGCATTTAGCCAGGGAGAATACGAGCGACAAGGCTCCAAGAGAGAATACTTGCACTGTTCTCCCGGATACGAATGACCCATGAGGTCTTCCCAGGTCATGACGTAGTGACGCTCAAGGTGTCGAGGCATCAGTTCAAAGTCTCCCTTCACTTCGATGATCAAGAGCCTTAACCTTGGCAGCTGACCCAAGCCGCAAACCAATTCGTAGAGCGCCTGTCGACAGGTATCGATCTTGGCATAATGCGAGTTTGAGTTCTGCATCCGCTCCCTTAGATGTATCGGGTAGTCACCCTCAAGTTGCTCTTCTACAGCGGCGTATACTGCGAATTCGCGCAAGGCAGCAATGGGTACGCCTGACAATCGAAGACACTCGAGTGTCTTGTGTGGTGGATCGACTGAATCAAACCCGCCGGCCTGGGCGCGATCGTTCGACAAGTGGGAGAGCCCGAGAAGATGCGATGCGAGCGACGGTGCAGACGCGAAGTCCAGCAGATGCAAATGCGTGAGCCTTGCGAGAGATGCCATGGATTTCGCCACGGGAGGTACAAGATATTTGCTCAATGGATTCTTCTGCAAGTAATAAGTCAGATGAGTTGGCTGACAGCGTGTTGTTGGCGACAGGAAGTGGTGGAGAGAGTGATGATCTTCTTCGTCATTGAGAAATAGATAGTGCAGGCTTGCACAGGCGCCCAGCAGGGACGACATTGTGCACCCGTTGCATGAATTTTCTGGTTCTTCAAGGAGAAGCCGATAAGGCCGCTCATAAGGGGACCGAACCTTGAGAGCACGAATAAGCTGTACTGCAGCGTCCTCCGCATTGTTTGACATCGCCAGTGGTAAGTGAGAGCGAATGACAGCAGAGCATAATGTCTTGACAGCTTTTTCTCCGCCGACGGGGATCCATACGGTCCGATAGATCGCGGGACTCGCGAGAGCGTTTAGTCGTCTGCAGGTTTGAGCAAGTGCTACGAGGTCCGCATACAGCGTTTGATAGAAACAAGGCCTAAAATCGGCAGAGTCGCTGGCTGGATGCGGATAAGTGCAAAAGTCGGGGTCGAAGGATGGTGCGAGCATGTTGATGATACGCAGCCAAATCTCTGTGGGTAAGGCCGACCATCCCATGCGTGCGCCGGATGCATCTTGAGGTGAAGACAGTACTAGCGTGTCGACATTATCCTCCTCGTTCGAAGCCTGAACAGTTTCCGAGGACATGGCGATAAGGATCTGAGACCTCGGCTGCGAGACTGATCCGAAAAAGGTATTAGCAAGGCAATGCGTGGTGATGCGACGCAGCGACAAGCTGGGAAGGTGATAATCAGGGATGGTGGTGGTCAAAGTGAAGGACAGGAAGGCTCCATGAATCAAACTTGAAGCGTGCATAGGTTGCGTGCGCGGTGTGTGGGAAGAGGCCCGTGAACAAGTGAAGAGGGTGGGTTTTTACACACGCCCCACCAACGAGGTTCAACTCTGCTCAATCTCCTCTCTCGCATCACACCCGACTTCGCCCCACAAACGCGCAGTCTCTCGCATATCACCACATCACCCCACAAACGCACAGCCTCTTCGCATATCACCACTTCGTCTATTACCACACCCCTACCCGAACCACTTGTAAATATACCAAAAGCACACCAACGTCGTCAGCGCGCCCACGGCGAAGATGACATTATCCTGCGTGCTCCTCCTCTCTATGTACCCGATCACATCCCTGCTCAGCCCCAACGTGTTCGCCGCATCCCTCAGCCTCCTCTGCGTGCCTTTCAAGATACCCCTCTGCTCGACCAAATTTCCAAACACTTCTCGTCCCTGGGCGATGAAGGCGTCCAGCTGAGCCTCGGTCTGCTGTATGAACGAATGCTCACGTAACGCATGCGACTCTCTCGCTGAGAACCCTTCGTTGCCGAACATGGCTGCGGCGGAGGCGTTCATCTTGTACGCTGCCAACGGGTCCTGTTGTGGAGCGGCCGAGTTACGAGCGTGCAAGCTGAACGGTGACTCCGCGATGGCCGAGATCCGCCGATTCGCGTTCGAGCCAAATCCGGCGTTGGTGGGCGACCGGAGCGTCTGTGCGGACGTGCTGGCGCCGTTGGCGGAACCGTTGCCGTTCGAGAGCGAACCCTTGGTCTTCAGCCGCGCCAGTTGGGATTGAAGCTCCGCATAGTCGGTGCGGAACTTGGAGACTCGAGTGAGCGCCTTGTCCTGTTTGGATTGGATGAGCTCCTTTTTGGCGAGGTTCTCGTATTCGTCGATGGTGCGTTCGAGCGAGGAGAGCGAGACGGTGACGGGTCCGAACGAGGTGGACGAGGCGGCGTCGCCTTCGGAATCGATGCGCGAGATGTCGGATTGGATCGATGAGAACTGCCGCAAGGCTTGGTTGTAGAGCGAGTTCATGCTGTGCGGAGACGGGGGCAGCCGAGTAGCTGGCTCACAGGATGAGAGACGACCTTCCGTAAGAGATTCGTTTCGTAGAAGATGCGTGGAACGGCAGAGGCAGCGAGAAGCTCGTTCGAAGCGCCGTTGAACAGGCGAAGGTGTGATTGGGAACAATCGAGCGTCGCGCGATATGCTTGAAGATGAAACCAGCGGCGATTCGAGCCTGCACTACAGCTTCGTGTCGATGTTCGTGGGGATCTCAGCTCGTAAGATGTGATATAGGTGGTATCGAGTTGGATGGCGACGAGTGTGACGAGTGATGGTGGTGCAAGTGTGTTTGTGTGTTGTTCTCGTAAAGCTGAGCCGTGCAGCGTGGAACCTGCCTTGCGTCACTCCGAGGCGGCAAGCGCAACGTGCGCGGTGCGCTCAATTTCGACTTGTGAGATCGAACAAGGTGTTGCTCTCCGGGCGAAAAAAAATCGCCTCCACCGCGTCTGCGCTCCGCCGTCCAAAAAAAAACCGGTTGAAATTTTCTTCTTCGGTTTTCATGAATTTCTTCTCAACCCTTTTTTCGGATGGCGCACAGCAACATATTTTCTTTTTTGAATGCATTTCACTTGATCCTCTTCCTCTTCTCTTCCCCACACCATCACCCTCCTCGTGTATCCTTCTCCTCCTCCTCCCTCATACAAGATGGCTTCCACTTCCACCAACGGCGCTGTCGCCGCTGGCGCTTCCACCTCCACCGCCGACATGACGTCGCGCGACTACTACGCCGACTCGTACGCCCACTTCGGCATTCACGAGGAGATGCTCAAGGACGAAGTTCGCACCCGTTCGTACCGCAACTCGATCATCAACAACCCGCACCTGTTCAAGGACAAGATCGTGCTCGATGTTGGATGCGGCACTGGTATCCTGTGCATGTTTGCTGCCAAGGCAGGCGCCAAGAAGGTCATCGGTGTGGATATGTCCAACATCATCGACCAGGCTAAGATCATCACCGAGGTGAACGGGTTCAAGGACACCATCACGCTTGTCAAAGGCAAGTTGGAGGAGGTCGATTTGGGTCTGGGACCGGACGGTAAGGTGGATATCATCATCAGCGAGTGGATGGGCTACTTTTTGCTCTACGAGAGCATGCTCGACACGGTTTTGATGGCAAGGGACAAGTACCTCGCACCGGGCGGAATGATGTTCCCGGACAAAGCGACGATGTACCTCTCTGCGATCGAAGACCAGGAGTACAAGGACGAAAAGATCGGATTCTGGGACGACGTTTACGGCTTCAACTACTCGTGCATCAAGGACATCGCTCTGCGCGAACCACTGGTCGACACGGTCGACATCAAGAGCGTCGTCTGCGACCCTTACCCCATCAAACAGCTCGACCTGTTGACGGTCACAAAGGAAGAACTCAGCTTCGAATCCGACTTTACGCTCAACGCAACACGCGACGACTACGTCCACGCTTTCCTCGGCTGGTTCGACATCAGCTTCGACGCATGCCACAAACCCGTCCAGTTCTCGACCGGTCCCCACAGCCGATACACCCACTGGAAGCAGACCGTCTTCTACACCAAGGACGTGCTGGCGGTCAACGCGGGCGATGCGATCAAGGGCAGGCTGGTCTGCAAGCCCAACGAGAGGAACAACCGGGATCTCGATATCACGATCGATTACCAGGTGCACGGTGCGACGGCCGCCCAGGGAAGGATGGAGTACAAGATGTCCTAGAAAGCAAAAGGGATCTGTCTTTTCTTTATGTGCCGCATCAGCTTTGTGTAATTAGGGTCCCTCATCTCAGTATACAGTAGACATTATTTCAGTGCTCCCTTGTTTTGCGTGCAGAGCTTCGCTTCGTGTCACAGACTTGTTCATTCTCGCATCACGTAGGCACCAAGTGGAATGGGAGAAGTTCGCATTCGAATCCGACAACACATCTCCTGCATGGCTCAGAAAGAAACAACCTTCGCATCCGTCTTAACCCTCTTGCTCGACTTCTCAGCTCCACCTTTCGCCTCCTGATCCACCGCCGCCCTCTTCCTCGCGAAGCTGTGGAAAACATCCTCATCCCCTCCTCCGGCTGTCGCATCCTTGGTCGACCCAACGATCACCTGGTTCACCAACGACTTGGCCTCCTTGTCCATCTTGTGACTCTTACCTTCGTTCCTCAACGCCAGCGGACAGTCCTTGGCGAGATGCTCCACGGACGAGCAGAGCTTGCACGACCCTCCCTCCGGATACACACCGCGACCTGCACTGTTCGGGCATTTCGACGACAGATGTCCCTTGGAGTGGCAGATGAAACAGGTAGCGTAGGGAAGTTCGTCGTTCTTCAAGGCGGGTTTGCGACATTTCGAGAGGGTGTGTTCGGTCGATCCGCAGCGGAAGCAGATTCCGACGGCGTCACGCCCGATCATCGGCGAATCGCTCTTGTCCGTCTTGAGGGCGATCGATTGAGCGTCGAGAGCGTTCGGACAGTCTTTGGCCGAATGACCCATCCCGCGACACGCGAAGCATTTGAGCTTGGCTTGTCGCTGTTCCGCCCGTTCTTCGCGTCGTGCGTCTCGGCGGTCCATTCGTCGCTGCTCGTCTGTCTGACCCCATCCCGAGCCGTTGTTGGAGTATCCTCCGGCGTTGGAAGAGTGTCCACCTCGTGCTCCCCACCCACCATCACCGCCGAGGGGAGCAGCAGACCAGTCTTCGCCCTTGTGTCTTGACTGCCACATTGTGTCCGATTGAGGGGCGCCGAGGCGGATGAGCTGTCCTTTGGGACCGTATTCGAACGAGCCAAACATCTGTTCGACTTGACGCTCGACGTCGCGTGTCATTTTCTGGAAGCGTTTCTTGCTCTCCTCGTTCTTGGCTTTCTTTGCCTTCAACTTGAGCAGCTTGGCTCGCTTGAGTAGCTTCTCGACGGTTGGGGGCTCGGCATCTGCAGCAGCAGCGGGTGTTGATGGAGTTGCTTCTACGGTGTCGTCGTCAGCTTGTGTCGCGGTTGAGGTGGATGCGACTGGCTCTGCTGCTTCTGTCTTAGCAGCGTCGTCCTTGGGCTCTTCTCCGTCGTTTTCGGCACTGGAAGCCTCCTTCTTGCTCTTCTTGTCTTTCTTTTCCTTCTTGTCCTTCTTCTTCTTTTCCTTTGAAGGCGTTTCTGGTGCAGCCTCTGAGATTGCTGGCTGAACCTCGGCCTTTACAGGCGAGGCGACGGGGGTGGACTCGGCCTCGCTGTCCGAGTCGACGGTCTTTTTGGCGAGCGACCGCCTTCCGTCCAGCTTTGTGTATCTTGTCATCGTGATGCTCTGCGCCGTTGGGTGTGTGGTCGGTATGAGAGAGCTGAGAAGAAAGGAAGAAAGCAAGAGCGCCACCATAAAAAAAAGTTCAAAAATCTCCACAAATTTTTCTGCGATGTCGTTTCTTCCGTTTTCAGGGTCCTCTCACTCGATTTTCGGCGACCCGAAGCAAAGAGGTACACCTCGGTCTAACAAGTTCAATTTTTGCGCTGGGGCCACGTCAACCGACGCATGCTCAGCTTCGGCCCTTTCGTTGCCTCCTCACTGGTCACCACCAACACCACCATCGACGACAATCTTCGTCACACACAGCAACAGCAAGCATGTCAGCAATGGACGAAATACGCAAGATACCACCGGTCACACGGTACATGCTCGGCGCAACCGGGGCCATCACTCTACCCTACGTCCTCGCCATTGTGTCTCCAACCCCCTTTGTGCTGTACTGGCCATGGGTGGTTTCTCGATTTCACATCCATCGAATCTTCACCTGTTTCTTTTTCGGCGGTCGCGGTCTGAAGCTGCTGTTTGACGTCTTCTTGCTGTATCGCAACAGTTCGGATCTCGAGCTGAACCACTTCGGCCGTCGTACAGCAGATTACACCTGGGCACTGCTGGTGATGGGAACCACCATTCTCGCTGCAAACTACCCGCTGGGGTCACCAGTCATGTTCGGACCGCTTCTGAATGCGCTAGTGTACGTATGGGCTAGAGCGAACCCCTCGACGAGCGTTTCGTTCTTTGGGATGGTCAACTGCCCGAGTCGGTGGTTGCCGTATGTGTACATCGGGCTCGATTTGCTGCAAGGCGGTCCGCCGGCGGCGATTCAGAGCAGCACAGGGTTGTTGGCGGGGTATGTGTACTGGATCCTTGATCAGGTGCTTCCCGCTCAGCGGGGTGGGGGAGGTAGGGGAGGTGGAAGGGGCGGAAGCTATGTACCTACTCCAGGGTTCTTGGAAAGGTTGCTGCCGGACTCGCTAGACCCAGCACTGGAAGGTCAGAATATGGGCAACAGGAACGCAAGGCGTGTGGCAGGAGGCACGGTCTGGAACGCTTCGAGAGATCGTGGTAACCGTCTGTCCGATCGATCTGCGTCGAGCGCCTCGCCTCGCCCGACGAGCATCGCATCTGCACTCGGCGCCACCACCAGATCCGCAGTTTCGTCACTCAACCCTTTCCGCAGCACCGCCTCATCACGCAACACTTCCAGCGGCCCGAGCAGAGACGACCTCCTAGCAGCAGCGGAACGCCGTCTTCGAGCTTCGCAAGGCTCGTCCATTGTCGGTCGCAACGCTGCAGAGCCCAAACCTGCCGGCTCAAACTCTGCGGGGACTACAAGTCTCAACCCCCGCCCAGCAGCATCAGCTTCGACAGCAGCGTCAACAACGAACTTGCGCAAAACAGCAGCGAATCAGTCCAACACTTTCACATTCGGTCAACTCAACGCAAAGGCCGGAAAGCAGGATGAGGGCGAGGAAGATCACAGTTCGAGCGGTGGCGCTGTAGCCGAGCAACGGTGGGGGAAGGGTAAAGAAAAAGCAAAAGGTAGTGACGATGAGGATGCAGCAGATGTAGGGTACAGTTGGGGATCTGGTGGGCATCGATTGGGCGAATAATGTCCTCCAAACTGTCCGTCTATGATCTATTTCTCTTCACAACTCCTGCGAACCGACCGCCTGAATGAGCAGCGTGAAGAACTCGACCGATTTCGCCAACCCGTGGATCGTCGATCGCTCGTCCACGGTATGAATGTTTTCCCACCCGCCTTTGATCGGGAAAGGCTGATCCGAGCCGGGGCTGAAGCGGAAAATGTGTCGAGTGAGAGCCCAGTAGCTCTTGGTGTCTGTGTTTCCACCCATGACGTCGGGTGCTACGAGGATGTCCTTCCACACTGCGCGCATGACACCCTGCAGCAGGGTCCAGGGAGCGGCCGAGTCGAGGGGTGTGAAGGGCGCTGGCTCGAGGGCGGAGTCGAAAGCGTCTGAAAGTACGATTCGACCTTGAGCACCGGAGGCAGTGGTGGGAGGGATAAAGTCCCACGCCGGGCTATCGCCTTGGACTGTGAGCTTGAATTTGTGGGCCAAAGGCTGGATGGTGTCGTAGATATGACGTCGAACGTCAGCGGTCGAAGAGGTGACGTCGATGCGGTGGTTGATGACTGCCGAAGCTTGTTCGGGCAAAGCGTTGATCTTGACGCCTCCGGAGATGAGGTCGACGGCTTGTGTGGTCTGGAAGCCGAATCGTTGGTTGCGGTCCATCAGAGACAGTACCTTGGCCGCTTGCTTGTCGACTTTCTCCGCAAGCTTCTTCCGTCTCAGATTGCCTCTCCAAAAGGTGGTAGCTGCTTCGAGTCTGCGTTGCAGCTTCTCGAGCTCCTCTAGCGCTCTCGAGAGCTTCGGGTCGGCCTCAGGCACGTCCCGTGTGCATTGAAGATACTGCAAGGCGGGGTTGATCTCGTTCCTCTTCTTGTCGGAGATGCGGAGCGACGCTTTGAAAGGGTTGGCTTCAATTGCGGTGATGAGCTGGGCGAGCATGCCGATCGAGGTATGATCCTGAGGAGCGGAAGAGTGTCCGCCTGGAGTGTAGATTGTGATTCTAGCATCGAGGTAGCCTTTCTCACCTACCGCAGGCGAAGCCACAGGAACACCCATCAATTCGATCTCGCCACCCTCGTCGACGATCATGGCAACGCCGTTGTCGCCGTATCGCTCGTGCAGGAAGTTTGCCAGCTCGACACCGCCTTGCGTACCAGCGCTCTCCTCGTCGAATCCAAATGAGGCAGTTACCGTGCGCTGAGGCTGATATCCCGACTTGAGCAAGCTCTCGATCGTGGCAAGGATAGACACGATGGTGGTCTTGCAGTCGCCGGCGCCTCGGCCCCACACAAGGCCGAGATCGTTATCGATAAAGCCAGAGAACGGTGGATGCGTCCAAGACGGAATGGTCTCAGGCTCGACGGGAACCACATCTTGGTGCGCCATCAGTACGAGCGGAGCTAAAGACTCGTCCGTTCCAGGGAAGGTGTATACGAGACCCCACTCGTTGACAAGCTCGAGTTTCACCGGCGAGTCATCAGCATAGATCCTCGGGAAGGCGGATCGAAGGTAGTCGTGGAAAGGTGCAAACACTGCCTCCCATCGAGCAGGATCCTGCTTGACAGTAGGCCAGTCATCGCCGACAGATGTATCAACCTGAACGGCGCCAGAGAGCAGTTGGGCTAGTTCGGCGCTGGAAGGGAGATCGATTGTCGAATTGGAGCTGGGAAGTTCGAACGGCGGCACTTGAGGACAGGCCGCATTGCCTTGACTGCTGAAGACTCGACGATGAGATGAGGTCGTTGGAAGATTGATCAGTTGAATGTCGTTTATCCAGCTTATAGTGGATATAAGAAGGATGATGCAGATTCGAATGAGTTTTGGAAAGAGTCTTGACAGGATATAAGGGCGGCGAGCGTTGTCGGGCTGGTGATGGGTGGTGGGCAGGTCAGCTTTGGTCTCCTCCATCTTGCCCATGTTTGCGAAGCACACCAGAAGTGAGCGGAAGGCACCGGCTGTGGCAATGGTGGTGGGAGGAGAAGAGGATGATAAGGATAAGAGAGGAGTCATGCATCGCGTGCACGGCCCGCAGGTGTGAAAGGTCAAGGCGAGCCAGGGTCCTTCCTGCAAAACCGGAATTCTGAAATCGGAGAAACAGTTGAAGGGTGTGCGTTGATTGATGGTGTACGGAGGGCTAGGTACACCTGAGAATTTTCTGAATAATTTCCTGGAATTTCCAGCCAATTTCTGACATGGGCCGAAACGGCCCACATCAAAGGTCCAATCCATATGGGCCGAAACGGCCGTTTTTCAACTGAAACTACAGGGCGTGGGCAGTGTTGGACCCTGAAGTGAGTGCGAGTCGATGCGGGCTCTATGTACCTTGCCATCCGACCATCGTCGGGAGCCAGCTGCCTACTGCCTCAACTCGACATCGGATCCACCTCTCGATCGATTGCTATGCACGCGGTCCAAGCGCTTTGTCAAGATGAACGGCGATGGTCATGAAGATATCAGGATTCCGGCCTTGCCTGCCGAGCTCCTGTCGAGGATCATCACATGTCTCGTGCCAGCGGTAGATCCCAATGCGTCCACCCTGCCGCACCCGACTGGAGCGGATCTCGACGACACACCTGCACTGCCATCGTCACCAAACAAGGATCTGCTAGCTGCTGCATCATCCTGTAAGCTGCTGCACGACATCGCAAGCCAAGTGTTGCACCGGACGCCGCTGCTTCGCACATTGAAGTCGCTTAACCTGCTGGCAGAAACCATTGTGGCCGATGTCAAGAAGCGCAATAGCTCATTGAAGTTCGACAATGAGGGTGAGAGCAGTCGCGCGGCTAGAATTCGGTCCATCCATCTGCCACCGGGCGATGGCCTGCTCCAGCCGGGCGACACTCTCGCAGACCAGACGTGCTACGTTGACAGCCTTCGAATGCTGTTCGACCACGCAACTCGACTCGACTTTGTGTCGCTGGATCATCGTCAAGCCGGTGCTGCTTTGCTGGAATTCCTACGTCCCTCGACCGCATGTCGACCTCGTCGAATCACGCTCTCGAATCTATCGTTCTCAGCGCCGCCGTTCTCCACCACGCAATCGCTCGCACCGCTATCCAAGGTCACGCATCTGCATTTGATCAAGATAGTGCCACCACCAGCTCTGATCTCTTTCCTCGTGGGAGAACAGATCAATGCAGACGAGCAAGGCAATGTTCCCAACAGCATCGAAGCAGGATTGTCCCCACGCGAGACACTCGAGTGTTTGCGACTGTCGCTGCTGCCGCCAGATGCGCTGGTCGAGTTCGAAGCTTACATCGCATGGAGACAGGCGTGGAAGGTGTACGAGCAGCTTTCAGCTCAGCAGCAGGCACGAGAGCCTGCACCGCGCGCGCCTCGAGGACCTGCAAGAAGATTCGCTGTTCAAGAAGCGCTCTACGACCTCGCGATGCATTCGTCTCGTCTACCAAGATTGAGGTTGTTGCTGCTCGAGCTGAGCCCGTTGGGTCCTCTGCCGTCGCCGATTGAAGAGGAGCGCGAAAGGGATCGATTTGGTACCTTCAGTGGATCATCGAGAACCGCTTCGTCGTCAGTCAGCGGCGTTACTATCAACGGCCGTAAAGCACGGCCCAGCGATGTGAGAGCCACGCGTGCCGAAGCGGACCTCTTCCATGATGCGTCGAACTCCTCTCAGCGGTTCGGACTGCATGCGAATCGGCCGAATGTGACGCACACGACCACCGACACAGACGGAAGGGAAGGGACGGTCGTGCTTAACTCCAGCATCGGAATTAGCGACGATACAGCGCCAAGTGTGACTGCCGAAGAGTTGCGCACAGACGAACGTGACAAGTATTGGCGTTTGATAGAGCGTGGGAAAGCAGCACTCATCAAGCTTTGGTCATGCGCATCAGCATCGGCGCAGACAGGAAACGAGCAACCAGAAATCCGTGTCGTAACGGCACGACCGAATGGACACGACCGGCGAGAAGGCTTTCAAGATTTCTACTGCCAAGCGCAGCACGAGCCTTTCGCTTCTGTCACACAAGCTGACTCAATTCACTCTGCTCGTCCCAGTTTGGCAGCGGCAAGTCCGACGCAGCACGGAGGCGAACCGACGGAAGAAGAGGTGGGTTGCTGGGCAGATCCAGACGTGTTTTCGCTGGTGAGATCAGCGCCGTATCTCTCTTTCAAGTCGGTCGGTGGGGCCGAACAAGGTTGGTATTGGACTGGCGAATTGCCTCGCGAGACTCTTCAGCCATCTGCGCTTGTCGTTCCGTCACACATCGCTCGTGTGTGAGTCAAACTTTGTTCTTGCAAAGAAAGTGCATTGAATCGGTCCAAGTCAAAGTTGGAAAAGCGCAAAGACGCCTCTGAAATCAAAAGTCGCGAAATGAAATTGCGCAGCACAGCTTCTTTCCTTTTTGTCTGCAACTTGCAGTCTGCGCATTCACACGAGTCTTTCAAAGCAACCCAGTTCATCTTCCATGTATGCGCATATAAGTAGGCATTCTTGTCATTTGTGCGACTTCCGTCTCCACCACCACCACCTCCTTGCAAGACCGTCTTTGCAGACCATATCACCGTCTCCTCCACGCTCGATATCGCGTCACTACGCGTGCCCAGCAGAACATCAAGAAAGCGACACTCCTGACGCCGGCGTCGCGTCTTCTTCCGCCATGTCCTCCGAAAAGCTCCGTGCTTCAGATCACGAAGAGGATGCAGCAGCACTGGCAGATCGTTTGCAAGAGAACGCGCCGCCCCTGATTGCATCTGCTCAGCGATCGGCATGCCACAACTTCCCTCCGGAGATCTGGCTGCGAATCATCAACTTCCTAGCACCATCATTTGACCCCTATCACTCTACTCGTCCACCTCCCTACGCCGATTCCTTGTTCTGGGATTTGTCCTGGACACCTGAACCGCCACCATCGCTCACCGGGGATCTCGTTTATTTCGCCAAGACGTGTAAAACATTCAGAGACCTTGCCTCTCCATGCATTTTCCGGACCGCCAATCTTCATGGGCGCATTCGCGGGCCGATGCGCGCTTTCTGTACCTCTGTTACCCATTGGTCACCTTTGCCTTCTGCTAATTCGACCGTCACTGAGCAGTCGCCATCATCATGGGTACGTGCTCTTGCACTTCCGGCTAGAGACCCCTGTTTCGTTCGAAACAGCCAGGGCGATCGGACCCTTCCTAAAGATTGTTCTCACTCCAAATTGTTGGGAGCCTGTACAAATTTGCGCTACCTTTCCATCTTCGATCGACAAGACTTACACGGTCTTCTCCACTTGCTCTCACCTGACGCCTGCTGTCGACCAACTCATTTGACGGTGCAGGCTAATTACTATTCGATCAGAGATATGCGCACCCAAGACTTCAAGTCATTTGCATCGATCTCTAAGGTCACACACTTGCACTTGATTGACTTTACATGCCTGTTACCGCTTGCTTTACCTCCGCTGAAACTTTCGAGCCGAAAACACGATGCCCGGCGGCACATTAATGATTCCACTTTGACCTCTTCGTCGCTCAAGCGCCCCATCGAGTGTCTCAGACTCTCGAAAATGGATGTAGAGGCTTTGCAAGACTTTGGGAAATATGTCGCCTCGCGCATCGTCAAGGAACGAGGCGATCAAGTCGGTGCGGACAAGCGGGTTTGCATGCCTCATATACAATCAAGTCACGATGGTGTTCGTCAAGTTCAGCAGAGACTGTACGAATTGGCCGCCAACGCCAGCACAATGCCAAGGTTTAGGCTTCTGCTTCTCGATTTTGAACGACCCTTTGGGGCCGCTCATCCCTACAGCTTTCTCTCTCGATTCAACAAATCTACCAATGACCCCAGTGATTTTTACAGCTTGCTCGCCAACCGCTCACATTCTCCCTGGTTCGAAACTGCGATACGGAAGACCGCTGCCCAGCCCACTTATTCCGACGACGTCCTACACGATGAACATTTCAGCCGGAATGACCCGCACGGTGCCGCTGAGTGTGATCAGGATTGGCAAGAGATTCAGAACGGCAAGCATGAATTGCTGCGATTGTTCAAGCGCTCGCAACTCGAATATACCTCAAAGAGCTCTGGGCAAGGAGTTCAAGACAGTGGTCTTTCGGACATCGAAATCAGGGTCACAATGGACAGAGACACTGAGTACCCGGAGGACAGTGCTTTAAGATTCTGGTGCGAATCTACAAATCTGGGACCAGCAGCAGTAGGAAAGGAAGGTGGACAAGCCTCAAATGGTCAAGACCATGATACGCAGCGGACCTCTACACACACGAAAGATGTCGGATGCTGGGCAGACCCAGACGTGTTCACCCTGATCGAAGAAAAGCCTTGGCTTTCGTACATAATACACCCTGTCAAGAATTTTGCCTTTTGGTCGGGACAACTGCCGCGAAAGTCCGAACGGTTCGACCCCACAGGCGTCCAGCCTGCTGGTCAGGCGACCTCACTTCAATTCGAGATCCCACCAATCGTCGACCTCAGAGAGTCAGCGCTCGACGAGCTGGGCCGACAAAAGCTGGCAGAGATGAAAGCTCAGGCGGAGAATGCAGCCCTAGGCGTTGCCAACCCCTTTATCGGTGTGGGGTGGAGTTGAACGATCGGTCACTGCGCTAGGGTATGCACCAAGCAGGGTCACAAGGTACTCGACATCGAAGCCGCCAGCGAGGAAAAGCTGTAAGGCAATAGTTCAAGATCGCACACGCAATCGACAAGTGGCTTGGTCAGAGTAGTAAGAGTGGAGTTTGTGAATGCTGTGCGTTGAGCTGTGAATCGATTCGGTTCACTGAAACAGCCATCACAGGCAAGACGACCAAAATGAAGGGAATCGACAAAGCTATCATTGCAAAATATAACCATCGAAGGCGAATCAAAGTCGACTGAAGAAGACAAGAAACCACATCCTGACAGCCGCTCCATCACTTTCGGTACCACAATGTCGTCTTTCGGTTCCTCCTGATCTTCCTGTGCAACTGCAAGAACCCGTACAGCAGCGCTTCCGCCGTGGGCGGGCAACCTGGCACGTACAGATCCACAGGAACGATCCTGTCGCAACCCCTGACGACCGAGTACGAGTAGTGGTAGTATCCACCGCCGTTGGCGCACGAGCCCATCGAGATGACCCATCTCGGCTCGGGCATCTGGTCGTACACCTTCCTCAACGCCGGGGCCATCTTGTTGGTGAGGGTGCCTGCGACGATCATGCAGTCGGACTGGCGCGGCGAGGCACGGAAGACGACGCCGAGACGGTCCTGGTCGTAACGTGCGGTGGCGACGTGCATCATCTCCACGGCGCAGCAGGCGAGACCGAAAGTCATGGGCCAGAAACTCGACTGGCGCGCCCAGTTGGCCATCTTGTCCATCGAGGAGAGGACGTACTCGACGCCGTTCTTGGGTGTCTCGAGCGAGAGCTGGTTGGAGCCGCGGTTGGCGACGGACATGAGCGGGACGGGGCCGTCGGGGCCAGCATCCTTGGCGGGGGCGGAGGAGGAGATGCTGCGAGAAGAAGTGGGCTGCTGCTGCTGTTTGGATGGTCCGGCGACGGCAGCGGCGACCTTGGGAACCGACTTGATCGTCGATGTCTGGAATGAGCGAGTCAAGGCCATGGTGGGCTTGGCGGAGAGGCCTGTGATGGTGCGATGCATGATATGGCGGAGTGTGGTACGATCGTCGTAGTTATGAATGAACGTGCGCGAGTCGGAGTGGAGGCGGTGGAGATGTTTGCAACGAGACGAGCGTGTTGTCGATGATGAATTGCGAAACGTTCATAGAAAGCAGGGGTCGGAAGCATGTATGAGAATCGAGTATAGAAAGCAACAATAGTCAGCATCAACAAGTTTCACACTGTCGGGTGGCGTCCTTGGCCTGCACTTCTCGCAGCAGTCCTCTGCAGATACAAACCGACTCGAGAAAGCGATCGAAGAGAAGCCATCTTTGCTACGATCGCTCTGTGTGTGTTGGAAAGTAGAGGTGGTGGTGGTGGTGGCGACGACGATGAGAAGATCGAAATGTCGAAATTGAACAACGCCTCTGCAGCGTGTGTGTGCGGCCTGCAGTTGCTAAGCAAAGAGAGCGCGGAAGAGCACCTCTCAACGATCTCATTACCAATCATCCAAATTCGGATCCGTTTAGCGCGCGTCATGGGTGATTTCGTGCGACAGAAATTGAAATTTTTGCACAGTGTACGCGATGAGGGTGTAACACGGTGCGATTTTTTGGCCGTCACCGCTGTCTCCAGCATCACTTCTTGAAGCCATCCGAAGGCCTTCTTTGCCGGTGTCGAGCTCGAAAAGCGTTGCGAAGACCTTCTCGTTGCAAACATGACGAGCGGCTTCGATCATCGTCCACATGGGCAGGCTTCATATGACTACCAGAATATTTGGCTTACATCTGCGGCCATAGAACCTTGAAAGCACCGCATCCCGTCCGATCTGCGAAGTTAAGCAAG